>OX424572.1:53337329-53499829 GCA_949152435.1 Gastracanthus pulcherrimus
GCTGCATCTGTGAGCGACCGCTCGGAAAACTTGATCCGCCGCTCATCAGTTCCAATGCAGAAATTTAAACAATTTGGTCCTATTTTAAGGCCTAATTTCTGCATAAGCTTCATGATGCTTGACAGGCCATCGTTGTAAATGCCTGCTGCAATATATACTGCAGTGTCAAGAACGTGCTTGCCACTGGATACTGATTTCGGAGCCATACACCACATGATCGAGTTGAAACTGTCGTTGCTGTTTTGCGTATATCCGCCGAAGCAACGAGTCAGCAGATCGTCACTGCTCAATTCAGCATAAATAGGAGAAATTGCGTCAAATACCACTTGTGACATTGCTGGCTTGTGTTTATAATTCAAATCTCCAGTGGCCTGGCCCTCTGCCACGAGCACCATGAATCTTCGCCGCGCGGGCATATCAAGTTCTTCGATTTGTCGTGCGTCGATAATTTATGGTCTAGCGTTGCGTAGATTTCATTGCGCATATTTTTTATACAATCTTAATTTCTACGTATTGCTAGACTATAATAAATTGACAATTCGTCGATTCATTCATCAGTGAGCTTGCCCTTTCCTCCGAGACCTTTAGTTTTCTTTTTTAAATTTCGAAGGCGAGTACCCATCCGTTTCTGCACGTGGTCGATGCACTCTTTCTTCGTTACTGACAAATTTTCATAAGGCTGCGAGTCTACGATACCTTTAAAAGTTTTTGAATCACCGTCCCCGACGTAATTGGCATATTTAAGTTGGTGTAAAGATTCTAAGCACTGGAACATCTCAATAACGGCATCTACTTCATTTTTCCGCCAAGCCGTCATGGTTCGATTGGCATTCGTTTTCATCGGTTTCGAGCCATTCCTTGTACTCATCCGTGTCACTTTTCTTTTCCCAAAATTCGCATGCCTTACAATATTTGGATTTTACTAAAATGTCGACCACTTTGCCAGTACACCATCCAATAAGTGATACAAATCCGAAAAGAGAAACGAGAACCATCGCCAGATACAGTAATACCACTTGTGTTTCCTTTTTCATCACTTTTTTTCTTCTTTTCCTTAGCTGCATTTTTCATACTCTGCTCACAAACCACCTTTGCATCCACAGCCATCTTATGCACAACTTTATCGTAAAATGATTGAAAAATTGGCCGCGGGAGCTCCATGAACGCGCAAAATTTTATTATTCCATTCAATCCTATTCCCAGTAGTCGCATAACAAGAATCATTCTACGATTAATGTCATATGCTTTTTCAATGAATAGTGAAGAAGGGATATAAATGTTGTCGCAGTTTTGGAATGAAATAACAATTTTGAAACCCAAGCCACGCTTTCCACACTCGGTGAATGTCACATCTGACTTGCACTTTTTGCATACAACAGCTTGCGATATAGCGGTAAATACGGTTAAAAAATTCAGAATTCGATAAGCAAAGCCTTCATCTACTTCAAAGTCATCAGGATCGATGGTAGATCATTTTCAAGCCGATTTGCCAACCGCCTCGACGCTTGGCTTCTCCATTTCATAACGGTTACTTGGCCGCCGCATTGAAATTTTCGGTATCTTCAAATTGCTCTTTTTCCCCTACGTCGATTTTTTGCCATCATACACTGGTCTTTCACTACTCATATTGTTTATAATTTTCACACTGTTCACTTAAAATCAACGAAATTTGTAATATATAAATATATAAAAACGATAGATCAGCAGAAATACAAAAGAAACGGTTTTCCCCTCAGTGATCCGGCAACATCTAATATGTTATATATATATAATATTTATCAGTTCTTGACTAACTTTGAGCAACATATATATATATAAACCGATTCTTATAGGTAATCACATAAGGAATATTTATAAAAAAAAAATTAATTTTTTGTGCAACCTCGCTTAAAGCGTGAATTTTTTCCCTTTTTTCCCGAACGGCCCCACTGTGCGACGCCGTGCACACGCTTCGATTTGTATTTCTGCTGATCTATCGTTTTTATATATTTATATATTACAAATTTCGTTGATTTTAAGTGAACAGTGTGAAAATTATAAACAATATGAGTAGTGAAAGACCAGTGTATGATGGCAAAAAATCGACGTAGGGGAAAAAGAGCAATTTGAAGATACCGAAAATTTCAATGCGGCGGCCAAGTAACCGTTATGAAATGGAGAAGCCAAGCGTCGAGGCGGTTGGCAAATCGGCTTGAAAATGATCTACCATCGATCCTGATGACTTTGAAGTAGATGAAGGCTTTGCTTATCGAATTCTGAATTTTTTAACCGTATTTACCGCTATATCGCAAGCTGTTGTATGCAAAAAGTGCAAGTCAGATGTGACATTCACCGAGTGTGGAAAGCGTGGCTTGGGTTTCAAAATTGTTATTTCATTCCAAAACTGCGACAACATTTATATCCCTTCTTCACTATTCATTGAAAAAGCATATGACATTAATCGTAGAATGATTCTTGTTATGCGACTACTGGGAATAGGATTGAATGGAATAATAAAATTTTGCGCGTTCATGGAGCTCCCGCGGCCAATTTTTCAATCATTTTACGATAAAGTTGTGCATAAGATGGCTGTGGATGCAAAGGTGGTTTGTGAGCAGAGTATGAAAAATGCAGCTAAGGAAAAGAAGAAAAAAAGTGATGAAAAAGGAAACACAAGTGGTATTACTGTATCTGGCGATGGTTCTCGTTTCTCTTTTCGGATTTGTATCACTTATTGGATGGTGTACTGGCAAAGTGGTCGACATTTTAGTAAAATCCAAATATTGTAAGGCATGCGAATTTTGGGAAAAGAAAAGTGACACGGATGAGTACAAGGAATGGCTCGAAACCGATGAAAACGAATGCCAATCGAACCATGACGGCTTGGCGGGAAAAATGGAAGTAGATGCCGTTATTGAGATGTTCCAGTGCTTAGAATCTTTACACCAACTTAAATATGCCAATTACGTCGGGGACGGTGATTCAAAAACTTTTAAAGGTATCGTAGACTCGCAGCCTTATGAAAATTTGTCAGTAACGAAGAAAGAGTGCATCGACCACGTGCAGAAACGGATGGGTACTCGCCTTCGAAATTTAAAAAAGAAAACTAAAGGTCTCGGAGGAAAGGGCAAGCTCACTGATGAATGAATCGACGAATTGTCAATTTATTATAGTCTAGCAATACGTAGAAATTAAGATTGTATAAAAAATATGCGCAATGAAATCTACGCAACGCTAGACCATAAATTATCGACGCACGACAAATCGAAGAACTTGATATGCCCGCGCGGCGAAGATTCATGGTGCTCGTGGCAGAGGGCCCAGGCCACTGGAGATTTGAATTATAAACACAAGCCAGCAATGTCACAAGTGGTATTTGACGCAATTTCTCCTATTTATGCTGAATTGAGCAGTGACGATCTGCTGACTCGTTGCTTCGGCGGATATACGCAAAACAGCAACGACAGTTTCAACTCGATCATGTGGTGTATGGCTCCGAAATCAGTATCCAGTGGCAAGCACGTTCTTGACACTGCAGTATATATTGCAGCAGGCATTTACAACGATGGCCTGTCAAGCATCATGAAGCTTATGCAGAAATTAGGCCTTAAAATAGGACCAAATTGTTTAAATTTCTGCATTGGAACTGATGAGCGGCGGATCAAGTTTTCCGAGCGGTCGCTCACAGATGCAGCCAAAAAGGTCCGCTTAGATTCAAAATCGATGAGAAAGGAAGAGGAGGAGGCAAATACTAATTTGGATGGCCAAATGTATGGTACAGGTAACGCAGATTAGAGGTAAACAAAACATATCGATGAATTCAGTGCATGTAAAACTTTAAACCCGTTTTTCTCGAAACCGGTTTTTTCAAACTGGGAGAACAGATTACTCGTAAACTATTGCATGGATTGGATTGAAATTTTTACTGTAGCTTCACAAATCGATTCTCTAAAAAAGTACGTAGCCGTTTTTCGATTGAATGTAAATTTTTTATAAACAATTTACATCGTTTTTTTTTTTCGTGAAAATTCGACTTTTTTTCAGAAGTGCGCCATTTCTACAAAAATTGAAATAAAAAACCCTACTTCCAAAGTTAACGTTATATAGATTAAGAATTTCTTTGGTTTTTTGTTCCAGGTTTCATACTTTCCGAGAAAAGTGTTATCCTGTTTGGAGGTTTGAGAAAAAGGCTTCTCACGAGATTCGCTGTATAGCCGACATTTTGTATATAAAAAAGAAATTTGATCCCTTCTTTCGTACTCTTGTAAAAAATCGTACAAATTAGGCATTTTTTCGGGCCGCTAGAGTGGTGTTACCCCTTAAAATAAAAAAGTCGGTAATACAAATTCCTGTAATAAATTCTATTTTTTTAAATGGTTAAATATTCCCTTGAATTTGTAAAAACTATATCTGGTTAAATTTATAAGAGATTTTAAATAAAAGCTATTTTTTAACCTCGAGTTAAATTAATGGAGAGCCGACTCGATGCACTACTCGTTGTGTCCGCAAGACTCTATGTACCGGCTCACCTCTCGCATGCCCTTGGCCGCGCTGGTCTGATTGATCTCGCGCTGTCGTCGAACCGCTAACTGTAGGTGCCAGAAAGAAAGTAGAGTTTCCGTGGTCTCTTTTTTCCGAGCTTGTGTTACTTACCATTCGGCAATCATCGGAGCTGTCCGGCTTAAGTCGTGGTCGCCCTTTCTCTCTCTCTCTCTCTCTCTCTCTCTCTCTCTCTCTCTCTCTCTCTCTCTCTCTCTCTTCACTATGCTCTTATGCGATCTGTAGCTTCTCGCTCGGTGTGGCTCGGCATGTCATCTGCTCACCGCCCTCTCCTCCAGTACCTATTTGTCTTTCTCTCCTTTACCCGCGCCACGCATCTAATTTTATTATAATTTCGACTTATGCAAATAACATATATTACGATTTATCTATCATCTTTTTCTTTCTCCTTCTATCTCGGTTGTCCTCCTATTACGTATCTCGCATTAAATCATGGATGTGTGCGCAGCTCCAGACGCCTTGCTTTTATGCTTGTGACAGTGTGACCGTGTAGGTGTAACATGCGATTTGCCACGTTTCAATACTTATCCGAGAAAATCTTTTTGCACCTAAAAATTTCCTAAAAGATACTTATTTACAATCTCTGAACCGAATTCTGATAGATAGATCAGCAGAAATACAAATCGAAGCGTGTGCACGGCGTCGCACAGTGGGGCCGTTCGGGAAAAAAGGGAAAAAATTCACGCTTTAAGCGAGGTTGCACAAAAAATGAATTTTTTTTTTATAAATATTCCTTATGTGATTACCTATAAGAATCGGTTTTCCCCTCAGTGATCCGGCAACATCTAATATGTTATATATATATAATATTTATCAGTTCTTGACTAACTTTGAGCAACATATATATATATATATATATATATATATATATATATATATATATATATATATATATATATATATATATATATATATATATATATATATATATATATATATATATATATATATATATATATATATATATATATGTGTGGTGTTAGAAAGGATGAGCATGTCTCTCCCTACAGGAGGAAACTGGGCTGGTTGACTGTGGAGATAAGAAGGGAGTATTTTGCGGCGGTAATGCTTTATAAAGCAGTTGTCATGGGACAGCCTCCGTACCTTGCGGCCCTTTTTGAACAAAATCAGTCTAGAACCTCAGGTAGGGATCCCAAGGAAATAAAAATTTCAGGGTCGCGTACTGATGTTGGCCTGTACTCCTTCAGAGCCCAAGGTGCTCGCCTCTGGAATTCGCTCCCCCGCGCTATTAGGCATCTTCCGTCTCTAAATAAATTTAAAACGGCAATACGCCGGCATATTATTGAAACCTGCGACGAACGAAATGTGTTCTGTGATAAAAATTAACTGTGTTATACTGCTAAGTAATTAATTAATTAAGGTATATTGTGACGTGATAGTTAAGACTACTGACATAAACTGTGCATTTATAATAAGCCTATGTGATGAAATCTAACGATGAATCTGTGATATGGATACAAATTTAATTTAATGTATCGCAACTATGTATATTTGATGTATATTTTTGACTTGTGCAAAATAAATCTTGATCTATCTATCTATCTATCTATATATATATATATATATATATATATATATATATATATATATATATATATACACACACGTTGCTCAAAGTTAGTCAAGAACTAACAAAATTTTATATATATATATATATATATATATATATATACACACACAAACACACACACACACATGTGTGTGTATGTATTTACATATATAAATATATATGTGTGTGTGCACATATACATGTATGAGTACGTGTGTGTATGTGTGTGTATACATGTGTGTATACATATATGTGTGTGTACATATATATATATATATGTGTGTGTGTGTGTCTATGTGCGAGTATATATATATATATACACACTTTGCTCAAAGTTAGTCAAGAACTAACAAAAATTTTGCATTGTTTCCTTGCATAGGCAAACTCCATTACATGTATATATATATAGATATACGAGTAACATATTAGATGTTGCGGGATCACTGCGGGGGAAACGGATTCTTATAGGAATCACATAAGGAATATTTATAAAAAAAAAATTCGTTTTTTGTGTAACCTCGCTTAAAGCGTGAATTTTTTCCCTTTTTTTCCCGAACGGCCCCACTGAGCGTCGCTTTGCAGCTGTACTAAGTAATAAATATACACAGCGATACAAGCTAATTTCAGCATTAGCGCACCCTGCATGATTCCTGAGGAACCTCAAGGACCTTTGGCTCTGTAAGTAACAAGGTCTCCTATTATTCCGATAGATGAAATCAATACAAAAGCGATGAATCAGAACGCGCCGCGCGCTCTCATTTAGCGCGCTCAGCGAGCGGTCCGAGGCGCTGACGCAAAATCGATATTTTAACCTTTTAAAAATTATTTGACACTATAGGATTTTTTGAAAATCCCAGAGTGGTGTTACCCCTTAAACAGTTATTTGAGATTAAACTAATTTTGTAAATAAAAATCACCGCCTATGTTCTACAAATTTGTATATTGTGTTAGCATTGTTTGGTTTTGGCAATTTCAAAAGATTCCGGTATTATTAGCAACCGGAAAACAGTGTTAAACATTTTCCGTGGTAAGCAATGCGTATTGATGGCAACCAACATCCTTTTAACATTTTTCGACCCATTTTTTAAGAAAATTAATGATACCTCTTGAAAAATTAACTAAACATTTCTGGTAAAGGCCTATAATGACGTTTTATATAAATATTTTTTTTACAGAGAACAAAATATAAATGATACATCGGTATGATAGTAATCTGCCAGTATTTTACATTCCGTTATATTGCAAAAATTTATTAAACTTTTCTTAAAAATGCATAATTTGAGAAAATGGAGTAAAAGGAATATTAGACTGTTTTGCCAAATATTAAAATTACCATAATAGTACGGAATTTCATATAAAATATAATTTTTATATGAAATTCTTAGTCATTATGGCTTAAACTGATTTTAGTATTAAATAAAAGTTCATCAACAAATTCGAATTCATAGAGGGAATCAGTGCACATGAATTCAGATACAAAGGTGGTCTAACGCCAGAGTGGCAGCCCGAGAACCTAAACGACCAGGGTCAAATCGAACCAACAACGTTTCTGAAGTATTTTAAATTTATTTCTCAATTGCAGCGTTTTCAGTAAAATGTATTCATTCTTCAAAACATTTGTAAAACATAAAGCAACGTGAATAATTATTTTTTCTTGACCCGTATTCTTTCACTCTATATAGAGTGAAAAAGTCACTTTTACAGAAGAGTGAATTATTCACTCTTTCTAAAAGTGAAGATTCACTCCAATATAAGTGATTGTGTTTTCATAATCGTTGGAGTGAAAATCCACTCCAAAAAATTTAGAGAGTAAGCAGTTAACGTTAGATAAATATTTATAATTAAATTTATAAAAAGTCTTTAAATAAAAATAGTTTACCAAAAATATTTCAATTTACTTACCTCTTTGTAAATTAATTATTGATGGTTTATTAATTTATTTATGAATAATCATAAACCAATAAAATTAAGAAATACTTTGTTGAAGAAATTAAATTATTTTGATATAGTATAAGTCTTTGAATAAGAAAATCTTACGTAAGAGATGGGGGGGGGGGAGTCAACAAAATTTTACGGTTCCTTGGGGGTAGAGGGGAGGGGTCGTAAGTACGGAAAATAGCACTCACGTAATTTGTACATGGTCCCTAATCTTTGCCTGTATTCTGGGGAGCCGGAATTATTTTACACGGCTCTAGTTCCTGATGGTTCTTGTCTAGGTGAGCATAGTCGGTGTGGCTCGCTATTTTTCGATCCAGGCAGAGGTGGATCAAGGTAATACTCAAAATACACCATGGCGTATAGGCGGCACTAGAATGAATGATCAAGGGGCGACACGATTCCAGAATATCTAAATTCTTTCTTTTACTTTTCACGCATGTTTGTCTTTTATTTGTAACTCCTTGAATCAATATTAAGGATTGCACAAATAGCAGTTTTCACATTCACGGAGAAAATAATAGTATTGAAATTACTTGATTGGTTCAAGTTCATTAAGGTAGGACTACGGGGAAAAGAAATTCTTCAGTTTTCATTTTAACATAATGAGATTTTGATGATGTATTCACTATTATTATACGTGCTATGTACAAATTTTCAGCAAGTACTAATTTATTTTACCCTTAAAGTGTTCCATTATTGCATTTATTTGATGCTATTTTCATAAAGCGATTGGCACATACAATTTTCATAAAATGGTCACAAACACAAGAGAGATTTAATGATTGGCTCTACTATTGAATGGGAAATAATCTTTTCTTGCGATGTTATTGGGAATACAAATGGGGGTGCTGAAAGCACTAACAGCGGACGATTTTATAAGAAAAAAACATAAAAACTTGTAAAAATCAACGATTTAAAAATGTTAAACATGTTTTTTCGAAATAATTATATTATATTCAATAAATTATATTAGATTATACTCGAATAATCCAATTATTAATATTACAAATAATTTGTAAATTACTTATTTGAACTATATTTGTTTTGATGCTTAATCGATTCATCAAGGGGGCACACCACCTTTGAACCCAGAAACGAAACTTATTTGTATGAGTCCATAAAAATTATTTCTTTCAAAAGCAATCATTTTCAAAATTCTGTTAGAATTAATACTTGGTACACTCTAAGCCCTAAAGTATAAAAAGTGACGTTAAAATGTATAAATCGCACCATTTATACTTTTATAAAAAGTATAAAGTAACGATTTTATACTTTATAAAATATAAATCGTGCGATTTATACTTTTAAAAAGTATAAAGTTCGGCTTTTATACTTTAGGAAGTATAAATGATGCTTTTTACACTTTTGCAAAAGTGTAAAATGCGCTGATTATACTTTAGAAAAGTATACAATTTTGTCTCCTCAATCGAAAAGTATAAATCACGCATTTTACTCTTTATGAAAAGTATAAAACGCGCAAATTATACTTTAGAAAAGTATAAATTTCTTTACGAAAAGAATAAACAGAAGATATTATTCTTTATTTAAGATATATAAATAAATACATATATATATATATATATATATATATATATATATATATATATATATATATATATATATATATATATATATATATATATATATATATATATATATATATATATATATATATATATATATATATATATATATATATATATATATATATATGTATTTATTTATATATCTTAAATAAAGAATAATATCTTCTGTTTATTCTTTTCGTAAAGAAATTTATACTTTTCTAAAGTATAATTTGCGCGTTTTATACTTTTCATAAAGAGTAAAATGCGTGATTTATACTTTTCGATTGAGGAGACAAAATTGTATACTTTTAAGAACACCTATTTTGTAGTTTTACTGCTTTACTAACCATCAAATACTTAGAGATTACTTTTAACCTAAAAAAAATTATGACAGTCGCTGATCATCTCAGTCGGAGTAATTCCACCAAAAAGTCGTATCTAAAAAACTAAAAGACCTTTACACTTAAAATTTAGTCTCATAGTTTATATAGAGTGTAGGTATCTAAAATCACATAGGTGTTAAATCTGTTGTAAAACTTTCACAAGAGTGATTATTTGATTAAATCATGTAATATTGTACTTCAAACATATAAAATAACCCTTATTTACTTAACAGTTCTAATGAAAACTAGAAACTTGTTCAACCAAAAAAAATTATGACAGTCGTTGATCACCTCAGTCGCAGTAATTCCACCAACAAATCATATCTAAAAAACTAAAAGACCTTGACACTACAACTTTTGTGTCACAGTTTATTAGGCTCAGAGAAGAAGGAGAAAAATATTTCCAAGGCCTTAGATAATCTTATTTCAATTTTATCAAAAAAAGTCTTATACACAAAATAGCATATATGTATACCTATATATGTCAAATGGTTCGATCACCTCTAAACTTAAAAGAGAGTGATTAATCAATTGAAACATTTAATTTTTCACTTTTTTTTTATTGTATGTTGAGATGAAATAAAGAATAATATCTTCTGTTTATTTTTTTCGTAAAGAATAAAATCCGTTTTATAAAGAATAATTTCTTGACTTTATTCTTTTGTAAAGGATAAAATTTACTCATTTACTCTTTTAAAAGAATAAAAGCTGAACTTTATTCTTTACAAAAGAATAAATTGTACAATTTATTCTTTTAAAGTCATTGTCAAATTCTCTAAAGAATAAAATCACACTTTTATACTTTTCTAAAAGAATAAAATGCTCCTTTTATTCTTCCTAACGTCAATTTTTATTCTTTTAGGTTTGGAGTGTATACTTTTCGATTTACGGAAATAAATTTTATACATTCCTAAAGTATAATTTGCGCGTTTTATACTTTACCTAAAGTGTAAATCGCGTGATTTATACTTTTCGATTTATGAGAAATTTGTTTATACTTTTCTAAAGTATAATTAACACATTTTATACTTTTATTAAAGTGTAAAACGCGTGATTTATACTTTTCGAATTACCAAACAAAATTTTATACTGTTCTAAAGTATAATTTGCGTGTTTTATACTTTTCCTACAGTGTAAAACTCATCATTTATACTTTATAAAGTATAAAAGAAGAACTTTATACTTTTCAAAAGTATAAATCCAACGATTTATACTTTATAAAGTCTAAATCGCACAATTTAAACTTTACAAAGTATAAAATCGTTACTTTATACTTTTATAAAAGTATAAATCGTACGATTTATACATTTTAGCGTCACTTTTTATACTTTGGGGTTTAGAGTGTAATGCCTTTAATTACACCGTAAAAAGCTGAAACTCTTGGTCCAACACGTTATATAATATCACCACAGTTATTATGCCCCTAATCAACTTCCCACGGGATTCCAAATAATCTCGTCGACCAAATTTCTCCAGGTATGGGGATATTACTTTTACATTAGTTATGGTATGAATACAGGAAATTAATTTTTAATACGTAGAAAACTTTTTACATACATATTGTAACGAAATGAGCGGCAAATACGAGCGTTCGCACTATAGGCAACACGCGCGCGCCAAGGGTAGTTACCCAAAGAGAACGCGGCTGGGGGCGCGGCGCTGGCCGCGCTGACGCCGAGCGAGAGAGACAGAATCGATCGAGCGTTCGACCCGCGCGCGTCAACTACCAGAGTTTTTCCGCCGGCATATTTTCCCGATAGCACGAGAGCGACCTGTTGCTGCGACGAAAGAGCCCGTGAGGAAAGCGACGGCGGTATCTCGTGTGCGGAGAGTGAGAAGGCGCGCCTGAGAGTAAGTAAAGGAGTGAAGGCAGATAAGGAGACTGAGAGAGAGAGAGAGAGAGCTAGAGGAAACGGGAGAGTGAGCGAGACGAGAAACAAGTGTTTTACACCGGACTCGAGGTAAGGGCTAGCCCGCGCGGATATATATAACACGAGCCGCGGGCGGCGTACAGGGCTGCCCATCGCGGGCACCGCGCCCTAGAGTACGCCGAGGTGCCGGGACACCGGACGCGCGTGCGGCCCATCGCGAGGGCAACGCGTCCAGCAGCGAACGAGCTGGGCGCGCACCGTCGCTTGGCCTGCGTGACTTTTATGGTTTTGTAAATATTAATTGTTCAATTCGTCGTAGTTATTCCATTGTGTATATAGTCAATATATTATTATTATTAATCTATTAATCGTTAAAATATATTCTGTTTTGTTACCTAAATCGCGTATACCAATTTCCCCACGACCCGCCTGCTCCCCGACCGAGTTAGGCAAACGCGGAAAACCGTTACATTGGCGCGTTGCGACAATTAACTTTCCGCGCTTTCGCGCTCCTTATAGGTCGCGAAAATCCGTGCGTCGAGGCGACTCCGCACGGAGCTGAATCCACCGGGATTCAGCATATTTTGTAGCAGGACAGCCAGAGTAGCGGCAGTCAGACAGAAGCTCAGCGGCGTTGCGCCGCTGGCTCAATCCAGGTAGGGGCAAAGGCGTACGCCAGCACGCGTTGCGTGTCGGGCTAACTTTGCACGCCAGCAGCTCGGCCGAAGGCTTTTTAGCCAGGGGCAATTGTTATAAACAATTGTCCCCTCTGTTACAATATATATGGTAAACTTAATTAATATTATTAAGTAATTAATTAAAAAGTCAATAATATATTTGTAAAAATTCTCCTACGTAGTAAAAATTAATTTCCTGTATTCATACCATAATTAGTGTATTGAAAAGTAATATCCTCAAACCTGGAGAAATTTGGTCAACCGGATCACTTGGAATCCCGTGGGCAGTGGATTATGAAATTAATAAATATGGTGAATTTATATACGTGTGGAATCAAGATTTTAAGTTTTTTTTTACGGTGATATTAGAGGAATTACCAAGTATTAATAGTAAATATTATTTCAGAATGATTCCTGTTCTGATTATTAATATTTATGGAAAGAATTTGAATTCTCACGCAGTAATTCGCTGGCTGTGGCGATGCTATGAGCTGGGCGGATGCGCGCGCTCCTAGTGTTGAAATTCGTGCGCGCTATCGCGGGCCGCGTGGACAGAGAGGCTGGTTTGATAGCGCTTTCAAAAGGACCAGTCGAGTTTTTTCGCTTGAGCCTGTTAGAGTTCTAACGCATTTCTCTCGTGTAAATTTGCGTTGCGTTAGAGAGACGACACGTACATTCTGTTCAGAACGGTCGTCTCCCGTAATTATTAATCGCGAGCGGGCGTGAAAATTACGTCGGGTTGTGAGTGTGTATGCGAAGCATGAGTTTCTCTTCGTGTGATTCTGGGAGTTTGGCCACGTGCGAGCTTCCTCGACGCGCCGTCTCCTATTGACAAACACCTACGCAGCAGGGCCTTGTGTGCTGCCCGTGGCCCAGGTGCTGGTTCCCTCGAGACGTCGAGGCGCCCTGCGGCCAGGAAGGTGCTTCCAACCAGCTTGCGGCCAGGACTTTGCGTCGTACCATCCACGTCGCCCTCTGCGTTAGTTTTATGGTGATTAGCATATTTTAGTGAATGCGTTCTATAAATCGTGCGCGGCGTTTATGTCAGTGACTACGTGTGGAATCGGAAGCATGGACCTAAGAGTTTCTCAGCACAAGTCCCACATATCAGTCAATAGTGCAGCAATATCACATGAGTACTACACGCAATATTAAATATTCCTGTGATATATAACAGTAATATTGCAGTGATACTGTAGCAATATTTAATGTCCGCGTCGTTTTTATCACATAAATATTACGGGGAAATCAGTAGAATATTTTATATCAATCAGGCAACATTTCAGTAACATTACAACAATATTATTATGTTTTTAGTTGTTGTGGTGAGAACGGGAAATATTGCTGTGATATTGCAGGAATATTATTGTCATTTCACAATAATAGTGAAAATACTGGATAATATTTCCGTGACATTTCAGCAATATTATTATTATTTTATCGAAAGTATACATAATTTCCATTTCATGTTTTACTATTTTTGTTTCGCCGTAACACTAGTACCATTATTAGTATTAGTAATATACATGTAATAGACGCCTGTCTATAATCATTCATACGCAGCAGCTTCGGGATGACACACATCATCGTAATGTTTGAACCGTCCTTATATAGTAACTGAAGATGAATCTTAGTACTTGCGAGAAAACGTCAAAGCTCCATCTAGCGGCAATCTTGAGAAAATTGATTTTCAAATAATGAACAATGGCAATAAACGGTTTCCCTCGATTTATTTTTACGTAAACCTTGACTAACTACATTCTTAATACATTTTTACAGTTATTATAGTCAAAATTTCTGGCAAAACAAAACCATAAAATTAAAATGTTACCGTTAACCAAATGATGCCTGATTTATTTACATATGATATAGTAGAAATATTTCCACAGTATTAGTTAAAAATGCTTTCAGGAATTTCATTCCGTAATCTTGCAGGAACATAGCTGTAATATCTTAAAGTAATACGTCACATAATAATATTACAGAATATTTCGCATATATTTCAGTGTGATGTGTAACAGTGTAATATTATACAAATATTTCGGCAGTATTAATGTGAGATGCATTGAGAAATATCATTCTATAAACTTGCAGGAATATTACTATATTTCCATGCCATATGTCATATAACAATATTACAGAATATTTCGCGTATATTTCAATGTGATGTGTCACAGTAAAATACTGTTGAAATATTTTGGCAATATTAATCCGACATGCATCGAGAAATGTCATCCTGTAAACTTATAGTAATATTGGTGTAATATTACAATGTGATATGTCACATAACAATATTGCAGTAATGTACTACGTATATTACGATGTGATTTATCACAATGTAATATTGTAGAATTATTGCAGCAATCTTACTTTGTAATTTATCATCGCGCAGTGTTACAAGAATATCACTGCAATGTTGCAATGTGATATATCGTAATGTAATATTATAGAAAGATTGCTGCAATACTGCAATCTTGAAAATCATACTAGAATATCACAGAAATGTAGCTGCAATATATCAACTTATCCGCAATATCACGGCAACAATGAAATATTTCTACGATATTCCTGCAATACTGGGTGCTATGTGGGGTACAACACGTGGTATGGTTGCACGCTACTTGAGCTAAGAGTCTGTCGCCACTCAGCATCAAGCGGTACGGGCGCACGTTTGCGTTTAGATGCGAGTTTTGTCCGCCGGGCGGTATTGCCAAAATTGGTTAAAACTGCGTAGGTATATAACGTTAACAGTGTTCTCTCGGTGAATCTGCGCGGTATTCGTTTACTTAATTACCACACAACACTGTGCTTCTTTTACATCTATGTGCGCTACGGTCGCGTGAAGTTTGAGCCAGAGTCTCACAGCACATGTATCACATGTGGTATGGTGGCGCGCTGCTCGAGTTATAAGTATGTCTCCACTCATCAGTGCAGGACCGAGCGCACGGTGCATTAGTTTTTGTGAGTAGTTTCGTTAAAACGCTGATGCCGAAGTGCAAAAAGTATCACACTCGGGCTATCAATAAAATCATTTCTTGCATGAAGTGCAATTCAGTATTCCAGCATGGATGATACGTTCATATTTAAAGTACACGATAGCCAAAGATTGTTGCAGGCGCGAAATTGCTTCGTTACTCCCGACGCTACCACGTGATCGTGTCTTAAACTCAGTCATGAATTTTAGGTTTCCAGGTGCAGGCACACATCCACAACAACAAAAAGGCCAGCAAACCCATTTTTACAACAGCAAAACATGTCTCAAAATTTGCAACCTGCAAATATTAGCTCGCAGACTGCGAATTTGAGAAACAGTCTAAAACCATGAAGCACGTTTAGGCGTGGTCGAACAAACAGTTGAGGTCACATGATCAATGATCGCAGAGGTTGAGTCTGCACACTACCGAAATTTAGGGATCTTCCCATTTACGGCAGAGATAATACTTTCGGGTTTACGTAATGCCACTGTGCTCACCCTTAATGGTATTGTTAAGCACATTCAAGTTTTTTTGCGATTTCAAATGTTGAAAGTCGCGAGACCCCTTCGGACACTGACTGTTTCTCGTTAGTAGTTAAAATAAAGACAGCTATTGTTCGAGACCACATCATTTTCTTAGAAAGAGAGAGGGCGACCTCAAAGTTGTTGATTTTTTTCCGGAGTTAGTAAAGTATGACGATAAACTTATTTATTTAAATTAAATGCTGGCATTTAAAATTTATTAATTCCTCAAAGCGGTGTGCACCAGAGCGAGCCAATGTAACTATGAGAGAGTTTGGTTCCGCAGCGATGGATTTACGTGAGTGAGAGTGAAAACTCGGATCGTATACAAATTATAACTGAAAGTGATCTTAGCAAATTGTGGTGACTACACAAAAGCCCCAGTTAAGAAAAAAGAGGGATGTTGTGTCCTGCTTTATCTCTAAGGTTAAGAGAAAGAGATACAGGTTTTTGGTAAAAGAAATCGATTTATTTTTTATATTATAGTAAAACTTTACGAAACACTCAATTTTTTTAAATTTAATTTTCTGATACTTTGTACTTTTTTAGAACAGAAAATGATTTTATATTAGCAATGTTGGCCATAAAAATCATTTTAATGAACTTCCCTAGTGGAAATTTAAAAATGTGAAAAACTGAATTAAACGTGTGTAAAACCATGAGAATTTCGTGAAAAACATTTTATCACAATTTCTCACAGTTGTAATTTCCTTTATGTAAGACAGGGTAACGAAAATAAAGTGAGAAAATGTGAAAAACTGTGAAAAACTGTGCAAGTTTTATTACATAAAATACGTGTTTTTTATAAGTGTGAGAAACTGTGATAAACTGTGAAAAAACTGTAAAAACTGTGTATATTTGTTTTATAACAGATGTTCCAAAAGTATGCGTATTTCAAATTTCTTCACACTTTCTCACATTTTTATCGTAGTTTTTTACAGTTTTTTACAGTTGTCATTTCCACTAGAGTTAATAGTTATTTATACGTATTTTTCCTCCGACATTTATTGCACACAATCCAGCGTGTTCCTAAATTAACCGAATCCTATCCCGTGCCCAAATCTACTGTATACTATGCAGACAAATTTCAGAAAACACATAAATTATTAAAAAAAATGTTTTTATCCAAATTCTGCTATAGAAAAATTGTTTTAAAATCATCGGAAAATTATTTCTCTTTTTTTACAGAAGTTTTCTACATTTATGGTTTTCTAATGTTCAGTCAGTCTCATGCGCATATGATTACAATGAATCAATCTGAAACTTTAAGGATATCTTATTCAACTTATTCGCATTGCAACCATGAACTCCGATTTATAAAAAAAATGTATTACGAAAGTGTTGCACATGAATAGAGTTAAAAATGTATATAAAATATAATTTTAGATATTAGTTAGTACTTGTTAGATATTACATAATTTTTTTCAAATTCTATACTTTTATTCCCATGCGCAAGGACAATTTTGAAAAAACATCAGTTTTCATTGAAAATTGATAGTTTTTTTCTACATAACTATGGGTATACTGTCTAAAAATTTATGAAAATTCACAAAACACTTTCTTTTTAGGTAACAAATATAGCCACGAATTAAAAAAAAATTTTATCATGTAACTAGAAATTTTTTCAAAATATACTATAGCAAACCTATAGCTGTTGTAATTTTTTTTAGTATTTTCGTTTTTATCTAAAATTCAATGATTTTCAACAATTTGTAACAAAAAGAGTTAAAAAGTGCGCCCTAAGCAAGGCTAAACGACAGTAAAAGTCTAAACTGGATAAGAGTGGCGGACAAAAAAACTTATCCCATAAACAGAAAAGGAATCATAATATATAATTACGAATTAATTTTTATTTAATTATTACTACTATTTAACTTTAAAGTAATGTCTTTAAATTCTTTATTTTCATAACTTCCAGTTGCGTTTTGCGCACCAGTTTTTCTTCTTATGTTCCAAATGCTAATGATAATGTACTTTTTAAATACGTTTTTGCTTTCTCAAAGAGAAACCTTTGTAACGAAGATAATTTTTTTTTCGAGATTCGATGAATGTCGACGTTTTTCAGGTTCCTGAGTCATAAAAACAGGTTTACAATAGGTTTTTAAAAAATGAAACCAAAATTTGTATCCATCATAACTCTTCAAGGGAAGCATATCACGCGCTTAAATTTTGCAGGCATATTACATATGTTTGAACTTAGAACTGATTAGATTTTGGAGCCGAATGGATAATATTAAATTCATTTTTAGCAAAAATATTAATTTTTAAAAATTTGTAAAATCGAAAAATTCTTTTTTGATATTTTATACGTTGAATTTATCAAAAATATGTACGTTTTCATAAAGATGACGTAATTTTCTGTCGATCGATATATCTTATAATAACTTTAAACTTATTTTCGTAAAATAATAACAAAATATTAGTTTAAAAAAATTGTAAAAAGTGAAAAGTGTTTTTTTTTTGTCATTTTAGACGTTGAGCTTTTCAAAAATATGTACGTTTCTAACAAGTAAACGTTTTTCCTTTCGATTGATGTATCTAACAGTAACTTTAAAGTTATTTTTGTAAAATAATAACAAAATATTAGTTTTAAAAATTTCTTTAATATCGAAAATTTTTTTTTAATTTTTTTAATACTTTAAATTCCTTTACAGACAATACCTAAACAGTTGCATCTAATGAATTAATTATAGCACTAATTTATTAATTGCGAATTTTCATTATAAGATTCCTTAAATCAATTAATCAGCACCTCTCTTTGAGAAATCATTCTGCTAAGGCAGTTAGCAGCCGATTTTCTTTATAAGCTATGTTGAGACTAATTGCGAAAAGTTTAAATACAAATTTTGGCTTAGGAATATTAATAATAAAATATATGATAATCGTGGAAATTAAAAATTAAAAACTTAATTTAGCTATAGAATTTTTTAGAACCAAAAATCAAAATAATATTGCAACATAGATTTTTAAGTTTTACTTTAAAAGAATATGTAAATTTAAGCTGATCAAAATTCACCGATTCCAGTTGCGCAAAACGATAATTAAAATAATGTCCCGTTTGGAAGGTTTTCTGGCTATACTGATATTTTAACGGCGGTATGGAGGGATTCCCACTAATTCAAATATTTTCTTTTTGCGTATTATTGCGTACAAAAAAAGAAAAATATATTTGTAAATACTTAACAGATTTTGGGTTTTTCTGTAGCTTCTTCCCTTAAACCTCATAATCCAGTGAACGGAAGTCTGAAATATATATACTGCCCTGGTAGAAAATTATCTAGTTTTATCGAGGCCCTCGATTATTCCTATGACAAACTAGATAGATCTACATAGTTCTAGATTAAATTTCCACCAGGGTGGTGATGGACATTTATTGAAGGAAATGATAAGTGATCTTTTCGAAGATGCAGGATATGAACCAGAACTGATGATCAAGTTAAATAATTTAGTAAGAAATGGTAGAAGAGGAATAAAAAACTTTTCAAGGTACTTTTAAAGCGACAGCAGTTTCAAGAATTTTGATAGGTAACAGAGGCTTAAAATTAAATTCAATGTCCACATTAGTAGGTTTACTGATAATACTTTCGAGGTGATCGTTTGTACGAAGAGAATGAACACTTGCCAGCTTAGAATAATACTCGTTTAATTCACTAACACTAAAAATACTAGTCGAAGTTGCACTTTTTTCTTGATTAGGCTCTCACGGAATAACAGGCGCCAGATAAGAGAGTGATCAGAGGTAGCAGCAACTTTTATCCGTATGAAGTTCTGGCGTGCCTCGAGTAGACGCGCCTTGAGTTCTTTTCTGGCTATACGATAAAGAGAGAGAGAGGAGTGATTGAGAATGAGATCGTCTAGCACGCTTATATAAAGAATCTCGATCTTTACACAGTTTCTTGAGCTTAGGTGTCATCCAGGGAGCCACTCGCTTAGTAATAGCGTGTGTTTTAAATGGAGCGTGACGATCAAGTTGCTCTAGCACCGAAGTATTGAAAGTATCAACACTGTAGGAGGAACTAAGACTAGTATCATTAAGATCAAAGTTACGTACGTCTGAGAGCGCACCACAAATATCGTTCGAGAGGCTGATAAAAACACAGTGCTTGAAAACGCGAAACTTGATTATTTTCGGTTGCATTTTATTTAGTTTAATATTATATTCTAAGTTAATACTCAAGTAATCAGTATCAATGGATACATGGGACTTAGAGAACGATTTGACTTTATTGGGGCAGTCAGTGATAGTGAGATCTATGAGGCACCAAGTACAATGAATGCTTCAAAATGAGATTACTTAAGTGCTTTGAGTGATAGCTGAACCCAAACATATTAACATTAAAATCACCAACGATAACTATATTTTTAGAAGATTGCATAAATTCGTTAAGTTTGAAGAAGAAGTCACTTGAAACTAATCCACCAGGTCTGCGATAGACTATTGTAAAAAGAAGTTGAGAACTATTTGAACTATTAGCATAAAAAATTTCTAAAAACATAAATTCAGTCTCATTCATATGTTTAATAGACGAAGAGAATAATAGTTTATGTCGTAACGAGATATGCAGATAACACGCAACTCCACCTCGTTGCACAAAATCACATGCTCCCGTTGACAACAATTTGCGATCATTCCTTACAAGCACATATTCTTCAATATTAACGAGTGAGAAACTGAATTTGGGGTCCAGCCACGTTTCCGTAATTCCTAAAATATGCGGTGAATGTATGTTTATAAAGTCATGGACAATCTCACGTTTACGGTGCAATGAGTTAATATTGAAATGTGAAATACGCAGCCTGTCGCTGTCTTTAAGCAAAGTTACAGGGGGATCAGAGAGTCACGTGATTTTTCGCAAATCAGCTGACGAAGAAATTGAGATACGATCAGAATGTGCATTTTCTCTTATGTAGATGCGCTCGTTACGTATCCTTACGCATTCATAGTGGTACGTACTGGCACGAACATGAACATCCCTTAAGAGTTTCAATAACCTCGGAGGCAGCCATGCATTCAGGTAAAGCTTACGCTCAAGTAAATTTTGCACGTCCGGAAATATTGTTACAGCTGGAAGATTACCCAACAAAATTTTCTGTTGCATAACTTCGTTACGGACCTGCACTAACTTAAATCAATTAAACTTAATTAGCTGGTTAGTATCGTCCGCGCCGAGAGAGAGAGAGAGAGAGAGAGAGAGAGAGAGAGAGAGATACGATTTATTTAGTCATTTGGCAAAAATACATTATGATATATCACAGTTTCATACCAATTTCTGGAGGTTCACTCATTCTTGCATACCCGTACATCCATTACGTGACAATTTAAAAGCAATTACAATTAAGCAGATACGTACACTCATCACATACGCAGATAAATTCACTCACTCTTTATTAATATATACTATTTATATTTTATACATTACAAAATATTTTACGACTGAAAATATAAAACACGGGAGAACGCATAAATTAAAATAAAAATAAAAAGATAAAATTAATAAATAAATAAATCAATAAATAAATAAACATATAAATAAATAAATAAATAAATGAAAATAACTACCCATGTACCTACCTCTGTCGTCCTGAAAAATGTCAAATTAATCACCGTGCGGTTGCCTGAGGTGCCTGCCTAACTCCGTTTCAAATTTACAGAAGGACGGCAGATACCTCACACTGCAGGGGAGGGAGTTCCAGAATCGCGAGCGTTGGGCTCTAAACGAGTAGAGACCCTTATCAGTCCGCGATCCCGGAACCGAGAGCTCTTTCACACCACTCCTATTGGAAGTCCTAGCTGTGTTTTTACCAAAGAGAGCCGCAAGATACTGAGGTTGTCCCATATTTATTGCTTTATACAATAATAACCCCGCAAAGTACGCTCTTCTTTCCTTTATGGTAAGCCAGCCAAGAAATTTCCTGTGAGGAGTGATGTGCTCATCCCTTCTAACACCACATATGTATCTCACACATGCATTTTGAAGTCGTTGCAACTTCGTCTCAAGCTCATCAGACACATCAAGGTGAACCACTGAACAATAATCTAAATGTGGCACTACCAGCGTACATGCAAGCTGTTTTCTCAACGCCTGAGTTGTGCATGAACTAAAAAATCGTAGGCTATAAAGAGCACGATTTATCTTTTTTCCAACTGCATCAACCTGCAGTTTCCACGTGAGTTTAGAGTACATGACAACACTAAGATTTGTGACTGAGTCAGACAAAGGCACATGTACACCTTCCTGAAACTCAATGCCGGGCAAACCAAGATCATGCAGCCGATTGATGTTGTGCTCGGGGCCAAAAATGATCGCTTTTGTTTTGCCGACATTGAGTCGCAGTCCGGATGCTTCGGCCCACTCCGACACTGCCCGCGCAACAGCCGACATGCGTTTGATACCCACATGAAGATCTCGCCATGTCACTTGAGTGTAAGTTTGCAAGTCGTCCACATATAGCAAGTGTTCAACATCACCACCAGTAAGTACGTCTTGTAAGTCATTGATATAAAGACTGAATAGCAAGCGCCCCAGGACTGAACCCTATGGCACACCCAGATTGGTGGTTAGCCAATCAGATTCCCCATTGTTGTCAGTTATGACTTTTTGCCTGCGACCGAAAATGTATGATTTGATCCACAGAAGAACACTCCTGCAAAAACCCATGCGTATCAGCTTACGAAGTAATTTAGATGGTGATATAGTGTCAAACGCCTTACTAAAGTCTAACAGTAGCAGTATGGTCATTAGTTTCTTATTGTCATTAATCCCAGTTCGTACGTCCTCGGTCAGTTTTAGTAGAGCTGTCTGGATGCTGTGATGCTGTCTGAAACCGGTTTACAGAGGATCCAGGATCTTTTAGGATCTTAGGAAATCGGTAATCTGGTCGTGTACTATCTTCTCCAGCACCTTGGAGAGAAAGCTCAATAGTGCTATTGGGCGAAAATCTGATAAAAAAGATGGCACTGAAACCTTTTTGAGAGGCACCAAGTGAGCCCCCCTCCAAGCCCCTGGGAAGACACCACCAGACAAAGAGGAGTTGAAGACCCTCGCTATATGATGACTTACATACGGGAGAGCCTTAGCTCAATGCTTCGGGGAATACCGTCCTCACCCCTAGCCTGCGACGAGAAATGAGCAACAGCCAGAACTACGTCCGTCACTGTAACGTCTTTGACAACAAGGCCGTCGTCACTGACCGAGTCCAAGATGCTATCCAAATCAACGTCACCTTCACTCTGAGAAATCGATACCCCCGCAAAGTGCGAGTTCAGCTCACCCGCCGAGAAGCCATGCAACCCCCCTCCCCGTGCCCTTGGCAGGAGCCCCAAGCCCTTCAGTTCTTTCCAAATATCCTTCTTATTTTCTAGAGCTTCAAAAATCTTATTCTGCATGTAAGTCTCCTGCGCAGTTTTCATGCGTTGTTCTGCTTCGGCTGCGAAAGATTGGTACTCCTGCCAGAGATTACCGTTTTTTGTGCGTTTAAGTCGTCTGCGTACGGCGTCACGTTTTTTTATTATGTGAGCCAGATCAGCGTCAATCCATGGGGGATTTGCTTTATTTTTTGGTGTAAATTGCTTCAGTGGGGCGAGCTCATATATTGCCCCCATGAGATTGGCGCTGAGCTATCCCAATAAATTGTCCATATCGTTGTTGTCCAAGCAATCAAACGCCGCCCAGTCACATTTACTCAGGTAAGATAAAAGATCTTCCTGTTCTATTATTTTAAAATCTCTATAACTAAAAGTGTCGGTGATGGGGCTATTGTTTAATTTAAAATCTATTTTAACGTCTATGAGTGTATGAATACTCGTCAAGGGCGCTGCCTGATTGCTGGCTTTCAGCACCACGTCGTTGTCATCTGTGATAATGACATCAAGCCATGTGTAAGACCCCTCGAGGTGATAAGTCGCACCATGCTCTATTATTTTTAGATTTAAATCATCGGCTAATCGTCTAACGAATTTTGCATCAGCCGACGTCTTCAACAGGTTCGATTTCAGATTACCCATCAAAATTTTGTGACTATAGTTCTGCGTGTATGTTGCTAGCTTGTCAATTTCATCAGAATTTAGCAGGAATGGTACATGCGGTGGCCTATAAATTAAAGCAACGAATACGGGGGGGGGGGGAGGTCGCCCTGTTGCACACTACACATAATATATTCAGAAATATTGGGTGTACCATCCTGGGTGGTACGTGAGCGGCTTAGTATGGTAGCCTTAAAACCATTGTGTACGTACAGAATTAACCCACCCCCAAATGTATTCCTATCTAATCTTAAAGTTGAATAACCCTTAATCTGAATGCGATTGTCGTCGACATTGTGAGCAAGGTGCGTCTCAGCAATTCCAAAAATGTGGTAGGAGGGACCAGATAGAAGGTGTTGACGGAGTGTATCAATGTGACAATCTAGAGAGGTCACATTGATAAATCCTGCTCTCAGTCCCCTATAGTGCACCCCCCGCCCCCCCAGTAGTATCCGCTAATAGTCATTTATTTGCGACAATCTCCTTTTATACGCTGCTAAAATTGCTTGGAGGTCTGCCGCTGTTAAAAATTCGTGGGAGACATCGCCATCCCGCATCTTGACCAGGGAACGGCCTTAAGGCTTCTAAATTTATTAAATGCTTCCCTTGATAAATGTTCATTTATAAAAATTTTACTATTTATTATTGCATCACTAGTCTCCTGGTCAAGTGCCGAGATGTCAATGTCTTTAGTATGAAAGCCTGTTATAAATTCTTTTTGTCGCATAATTTTATCTCCTAACACACTGCTGGAGAGGGTAACAACCCACGATGACCGTCTGCGCTCGCTGGTTACCTCGGCTGATGTCACCGAAAGCGACTCATCTAACCGTATCAAGCGGGTATTTACTATATTTGTTTTCTGTATTGATGGGAGGACACGACACAGTATAGCGTGAACCACATCGACACGCTTGGTGCTATTACCTTCAAAAATATTCGAAATTATTAAATCTTTATTACTACTTGTATTATTATTAGTATGTGTTGTCCCACCTACCATTTTAACCCACGTGCTTCATGCAGATGCCGTCGTATCTTGCAGTGTATCGTTGCTTTCGTCATTGATATTATCAATATTATATATATTATTGTTATTATTTACATTATTACTAATTACACTATTTTTCTTATCCTTACTATTTCTAATACTGTGCGGTGAAAGAGTTGTATTTTCCTTACTGGTAGGCAGACCAATTCGGTAATTTTCAATTTTACTTATAAATTCTTAATTTTTTTATTGAATAATTTTCAAAGTTTTCTCTATTTTATTTATTGCAGTTTCATGATTGTTGCTTGTAGTCTCGTGTGCAATAATTTTTCCTATGTCCTTTAATATGTCAGAGTTGTCACTTTCAATTTTATTAATTTTTTCAATTATTATTTTAAAGTCATGATCATATTTCTTTTTCTCACTATTGTTTTCGACTAGATTTTCCATTTAAAAATTAGACTGCTCAATGTTATCTACTCTGTCTATAATTGCATTATAATTAACTTCACTCTTATTCAACACATTATTTATTATATTTTGAAACGTGTCGTGTAGCTGTTTATTTTTAATTTTTAAATCATTAATTTCATGACAAAGCACTTGCTTTTCATTTAACATCTCCTTCAGCTGGGAGTGTTGTTTTAACATCTTATCCTCCATTTTCTGCATTTTGGACCCAATTGCCAGTGCTAGAGTATGTATCGCTGGTAACGAATCTAGCTTTTTAACAATTGCATCCAATCTGCTTTCAAGAGAGGACGAATGTCTGTAATTATTTGTTGCACCGGGGAGAGAGAGAGAGAGAGCGAGAGAGAGAGAGAGAGAGAGGGGTTGATTGATTGATTGATTGATAACAAATTTATTCATGCCAAGGTTATCATAACCGTATGACAAACAAACAATATAATACATTTTAATGATTGTAACATATATAAAAATATATATAGTAAATAGCTATTATTACAAATTAATACTAATAACAAAAATAGCCTCTCAGTTAATATATTCGCAATTTATATCGCATGAGTATAAAACTAATATTAACAATTATAATTAATTAGATTAAATTCTATTCACACCTATGGGTGTTCTAATCCTATAAGACATTCGTATAATACCATTTTAAACGATTCAACAGTCTTTTTAAGTCTGATAGCGATAGGCAAAGTATCCCATAGTTCCATAGCTTGAATAGAAAATGTGCATCTATAAGTTCTCGTTGTAGCTAGGGGGATTACAAAATTTGAAGATTTCAGTCTTTCAGAACGACATGTGTCATCTTTGATTTCCGGAAAAAACTTAAGAAGATATTCCGGTCTCGACACCGTTAATATTTTATAAGTAGTGACTCCTAAAAAATATTTTCGACGCTCAGCAAGGGATAGCCAATTTAGCTGCTTATAATATGGTTTCAATGTCGCATCGCGTCTTAGACTAAATATAAATCGTATGACAATGTTGCACAGTCGCTGGAGTTTAACAGCAAGATATTGCGAAAGATCACTAAATACTAGACAAGCATAGTCAAAGTAAGGAAATATTAGTGCATTGACTAGTTGTGTTTTAATCTGACTTGATAAACATCTACCTCTAAATCTTAGTCGATAAAGAACATTGTGAACCCTAGAGAAAATTTGGGATATATGGGCATTCCACGACAGGTCTTCACAAAGAATAACACCCAAATTTTTCACTGTGCTTACGAGTGGTATGATTGAACCATCGACTACTATGGGTGAAAGATTGTTCTTATTAATACGCATGTGATATTGCACGGATGCAAAAAGCAAGGCTTTTGTTTTATCTACATTAAGAATAAGTCCGTTCGATTTAACCCAATTTACTACAGCAGCACCATCCTCATTTAATTTAGAGATCGCAGCTGGCAATTCAGCTGGCTCACATTGTATGTAAAATTGGAAATCGTCCGCAAAAAGTAAGCAATTATCTTTACAATGAACTAAGACTAGTACTAGCATGTTGATAAAAATTAGAAAAATAATTTGGCCCGGAGTTGAACCCTGTGGTACGCCTGAAGAGTTTTCCATAAAATCAGATAAACTACCATCAAGATTAATCACAGCTTGGGATCGACCTATTAAATACGAGTGAAACCAGCTAATAGCTTTATCAGAGAAGTTAAGTTCTCTAAGCTTCTTCAAAAGTAACTCATGATTTATGGAGTCAAAGGCCCTTTTTAGATCGAAAAGTAGCAGGACTGTAACCAATCCCTTCTCGATCCCACGACGGATATCTTCGGTAAGTTTCAATAATGCCGTTTGCGTACTAAAATTACTTCTAAACCCTGACTGGTATGGAGAAAGAAGTGAATTTACGTTAAGATACTCAGTAAGCTGTTGCGTCATGAGAGAGTCAAATACTTTAGCAAAATGCGATAAATTAGCAACTGGTCTTGTATTTGCTGGGGAGCCAGGCGAAGGAACTTTACTAAGAGGAACTATGAGTGACTTTTTCCACTCTGTAGGATATGTACAAGATGATATGGACATATTAAAAAGATCAGTAAAAAAAGGGACTAATAATAATAGCATTTCTTTGAAGTAAGAAAGAGAAAGTCCATCACAACTACGTCCTTTAGCTTTAGGAAGGCACGACAACATTGTTTGGTGGACTTGTATTCTGTCGACTGGTCTAAAAGAAAAACTAAGCTCGTTGTCACATAACGGTATCGCGAGTATTTCTCGAAGTTTTGTAATTGAATAAGGTGGGTGACAACATGTGACTGAGAAATAATAGCGAATAAGTTCATCGGCAGTAAAAATATGCAAGGGTGATGATAACTGACTCTTCACTAGGCCAAATTTATTTAGTAGATATCAACATTTAGATTTATCCGAAATGGATGCTAATGATCGAGTAATATAGGTATTTCTAGCTAAATTTATCTCGTTTTTAAGCTGTTTGCGTAATGTTTTATACTCTAAGAGAAGGGATGAGTTTTTCGTGCGTTTAGCCACTTTATATAGTCTATTTCGGTATTTACATTTATCTTTGACTTCTTTAGTTAACCACGGAGCAGCATTTTTGTGAATATGACGGGTTTTAATTGGTGCATGTACATTTAGTGTTTCAACGGCCTTAGATTTGAACTCATCTAACAGAATGTTTACATATCCTCCAAACAAGCAGATATATCGTTGGAAAATAGATTTGAAGAGAATTTTCTAAAATCTCTCGATGTCACTGTAATGTTCTTATTAATAGGATTATCCAATTTATAATCGATTATTATGAAATCGTGGCAATTAATAAATGGTGCTTCAGATTTTTCGAACAAATGAACCTTGCTTGAAGAGTCAGTAAGTATAACATCGAGCCATGTATCCGAACTATCTTTATGATGTGTCGCACGAGTTGGTACAAGAAATAAACAGTTTTCAGAAATAAGATTATGCAAATGCAGCCCATAGAAATTGTTAGTTAACAAATCCGAATTCAAGTCCCCAGCAAGAATAACATTCGAGTAGAGATGTACGGATTTTTTAAATGACTCAAAAAAGCTCGTTAGAACATTACCCTTAGGTCGACGATAAATTGAGGCAAAAAGAACATGCTTATTATTTTTTAAACTAATATTAACAAGTAGGTATTCGGTGTCATTCAAATTATTTATCTGTGGAGCACTAAGTATCTTGTATGAAATTCCATTCCGAATATAGCATGCGACTCCGCCAGCTTGAATATAAGTACGTTTGCCACTAGTCGCTAAGAGGCCTCGATCGTTGCGAACTAGATTAAAATTCAATATTTTAAAGAGAGAATCTTCTTTATTGGGAGTAAGCCAGGACTCGGATATGGACAGTATATCGATATTTTTATTAATAAGAAATATTTCGATTTCATTTAGGTGATCTTTTATTGAATTTGCATTAATTTGAGCGGCTCGTAAAAATGAATGTCTACAAAAGGATTGCGCTAGTGAGGTAGACTGTGTGGGCAGTCACAATAATTTATCAAGATCATTTTCGGTTACTATGCAAATTCGATCAGAATTATCATTTTTCCGAACATAAATATTGCCTTCACGCGTCCAAACGTAGTTATATTTGCTCTGTTTAGCTTTCTCTTTAGTTAGATACAAAAGATCGTGAATAACTAAAGGCAACATTTCATATAAATTTATAATTAGATTATCAGCGCCCTGGTAAAGATCGGAAAATAACAATTCGCCGAATTCTCGCTTAACTTTTAATACGTGGTCGCGTATACTAGACGACTTAAATTTAACAATATAAGAAAAAGTCGGTATCTTATCCTTTTTTTTTCCTTATTTCTCGCATTATTATCATCGCCGCTTGAGTGAACATTTTGTATTTCCATTTTATTAGAAGAGTTTTGGTTTTTTTGTTTAAACTCACGTATTTCTAGAATATCAGTTGTCAATGAACCTAACTCTATATAATGTAAAATTTTGTTAGTGAGCTCATGTAATGGTATCTTTGACGTAGTAGGAATACCCGTAATTTTCATTTCCGTGCTTGGGTTAGCTCTGGCACGCAAGTCTTTTAAATCGTCTATTTCATTACGGAGAGTAGCATTTTCTACTTCAAGAGATTTTAAGCGCACATTTTGTTCACTCAAAGATGTAGTGAAAGTATTTATTTTTTCAGTTAATTCATTAAACCGTTCGTTCGTATTGGCATTATTACTATTTATGGCGTTAAGAAGCGCAGAAAATTGTTGTGCCGTAGTAAAATTCTCCCACCCTTGCGATAAACCTTCCGACATTTTATCGTTGACGCGAGAAAATGATTCAGTGAAAGTGCTTACTTCTATAAGTTCCGGAGCTGTGTTTTCACTCACACTAGCTATATGGTCACTAACGTTCGATAAGTCCAGATTACCAACGTTAATACCCCTACTAGAATCATAAACTAATGATCGCGCAGTAGAGCTATTATTTAAACCACTCCGCAGAGAGGGAGACAGATTGCACAGATCTGAAGGTTGACTATGTCGACGAAGTGTATCTCGGAAAGAGCGAACACAGCAATGATCAGTTGGCTTATTTACAATAAAGCCGAAAATACAACCCGGATGGAATGTACTACGGCATTCAGAACATTGACGATGTTTAAAAACAATTTTTCTTTTGCACTTTTTGCACTTATGCATGTGTAATATAGCTAAAATTACCGTACTTTAGTAACAAAAATTTACGAAAATAACTAGGCCTAGCTTATTGTAATGTGTGAATTTGAGAGAGAGAGAGAGAGAAAGAGAGAGAGAGAGTGAGAGAGAGAGAGAGATAGAGAGAGTCAGAGAGAGAGAGAGAGAGAAGAGAGAGAGAGAAGAGAGAGAGAGAGAGAGCTTTCATGAGCCTCGTACACGATTGTAGGAGCGACCAAACACGCATTTACGATAAAAACGTTCATAAAAAAGTTTAAATTATATTAATAATTTTTTCTAAAGAAAACTATTACTGTTTTTTACATTGGTTGTTGTAAATTTGGGATTCCCAAAAAATTTCTTAGGATTCGGTCAAGTACAGAGAAGAGGTATAAGGGAAAGTAGGGTCGGGTCAATGCATCAGTGAATGACCAATTAAGGAATTGTCCAACTTATAAATTTTACTTATAATAGTGTTTACGCAGAACGCAAGATTTATTGCAGTTTCCCAATTTCCAATCAACATAAATAATATTCTACAAATTCAGGGTAGTTATTTTGGCAATTTTATGTTAATTACAATCATAATCTAAAACCTTATTTCGAATATCTGAATTTTATTTAGAATATTGTTTATGTTGACTTACAATATGGTATTATAAGAAGAAAGTTACATTTCTTAGCAAAAACAATTACAATATTGAATCAATTAACAGTCACAACTTATTTCAACCAGTACTCTATAAAAAACAATATTTATATTCACCACAATATAATGTTGAAATATTTAAATATTACAAATTATCTTAAATTCAACATAACTTAAATAATCCATTTTAATATAAAGTGTTACACTGAGACAAATTGTCATAATAAACTACTCATTTTAGCCGGAGTTTTCAATGTTAACTTTGACGAAGAGACTGTGCGCAACATTCCATAATTATTTATAAAAGAACAATATATGCAGTTACTTTCAAGATTTATACAGAAGATAGAATCAATAATGTTTAAAATAATAAATTTAGAAATAATGTTAAACGTAATAACATTTATTTATTTTACATTAAATCAATTTTCTTGAAGTTTATATGTATATGTGTATAACTCATCCGGGCTCAAAAATAGTTCAAAAACTTAATTTGCAGTTACCTTTTAAACTTAACGTAATTGTAATCTCTAAAAAAAATTAACTTTAAAAAAAGTGAAAGGTTAGGCGAGTTTGATGTATTCCGCAAAATTATCATGGAGCAATACAATAATCTATTTGATAAGGTAAGCCATAGATTAAAAAAGTAATGAGATCAATGGAAAATAGTCAAGTATTAAATACATAAATAATTATAAATAATTTAGCAACGAACTTACAGATAAAAAAGAACTGAGATCAATCAAACAAAGTCAAGTTTATTATATTTAATCATAATAAAGCAAAAATATTGTTGTGTTGTATAATGTGCGAAAAAGTTAAAATATTAATGAATTAGATATATATCACGTTCTAACATATAAAAAGAAAATTTTAGTTGTTCACCAATAAACAAAATGAAACGGGCATGGCAAGTTACGTAGTAAGTATCTTGAGAGTTGTTTGTAATTGATCAATATATAACGTAACTTTAAGTTAAGTAAGCCCTTGATTGAACACAAAAATATTTTTGCTTTATTATGATTAAATATAATAAACTTGACTTTGTTTGATTGATCTCAGTTCTTTTTTATCTGTAAGTTCGTTGCTAAATTATTTATAATTATTTATGTATTTAAAACTTGACTATTTTCCATTGATCTCATTACTTTTTTAATCTATGGCTTACCTTATCAAATAGATTATTGTATTGCTCCATGATAATTTTGCAGAATACATCAAACTCGCCTAACCTTTCACTTTTTTTAAAGTTAATTTTTTTTAGAGATTTCAGTCCTTTTTAGTAAATTTTTTCGAGTGTTTTATTGATATTTTCTACAAGTTTTAAAAATATCCATTAACTTGAGTTGCGTCAGAAACTTTTTGAAGTAAAAAAAATATGTTTCTAGAAATACGCGTTTAAAGTTTTTATTTCGATTTTTTGGCAAAAAATAACTGGAGTTCCATACAAAAAATTCCTTAAATAATTCAGTAAGAATCAAGACTTATTATTTTTTCTTGATAAAGGAAGATTTCCGTTGACAGAGCAGCCTCGAGCAACTGTAGTCTAACAACTATAGCAAATTTATAAATAAGTCTGAAAAAAATTTTTTAGTTAAAATTATAAAGTTTATATCTACGTTAAACAGGATTTAGATTTTGGAAAATTATTAGAATAGGCAATCCCAAAACATATCGATGAATTAGCCCCGGTCTGCCCTATGTATGTGTACGCATGTATGGACCAAAATTTGTGTTCACTACAACATTTTAAGGGATACTACGCGCTCATTTTTGCAGACATATTACATATGTTTGAACTTATAACTGATTACATTTTGAAGCTGAATGGATAATACTAGACTAATTGTTTAATAAAAATAATAATTTAGTAAAATTTATAAAAATTGAAACAACGTTTGTTGTCATTTTATACGTTAAACTTGTCAGTAATATGTGTCAACAATAACTATTAAGTGATTTTTGCAAAAAAATGTTCTTTATTTTTGCAATTGTTATCGTCATTTTATACGTTGAATTTGCCAAAAATATATACATTTTCATAAAGTAGGCGTAATTTTCTTTTGATTGATAACTAACAATAACTTTAGAATTACTCTTGTGAAATAATAACAAAATATTAGCTTCAAGTTTTTTAATACTTTAAATATGTAAAAAATATGTACATTTCTTTAAATATCTAAGAATTAGTTTAAAGATATTTTAGTGGAAGTAGGTATCACGACTTTGAATTTTAAATACACATTTTTCAAAAAAAAATTAATCTGGGTACTGCAAATATATAGAATATATTGTACAATTTGAAAGTATACATGATTTCCTTTATATAGATATATTTGTTTATTATTTCGAATTAAAAATAAAGATACTTAATGTAGAAACCTATAATTATGTGCTCAAGACATGGCTTATATAACAAAATTCTTTAAGAGAAAACAAAATTTCCTTCAATTTTAATTAAATAATAAATTCTTATACCATACATAAGCACATCAAAAAGTTAATTTGAAGAATATAAGGAAAATTTTGTATAATTCGTGAGTTACTTAGACAACTGTTAATTAATCATTTTTAAATCAAGTAAATACCTATAATCTTCTTAAAATTATGAAAAAAAAAATTATTTAATAACAAAAGGCAATATCAAAATTAAATATGATATAAAAATGAATTTTATTTATTTATTTATTTACTTATTTATTTATTTATTATTATTTTAGATTTATCGAAACTGTAATACTAATTTATTATTACTTTCAGTTAATTTGTACCTAAGTCATTTAAATACATACAAATTTATATATGCTTTTGAAATTATCAAATCTTAACTCTAAACATTTTTATTAATATCTTAATTGAAGCGCAAGAATAAAGTCCGCCCGTAAGCTCTAGAAAATTTAAAACCGGAACGGCGCGCAGGTGCGAGAGAGACAGCACCATAGGAAAATAACGGCTGGCGCCTTCTCGCGGAGACTATTCAACTACCGCTTTTGAGAACCAACCGCTCCATAAGAATCGTTCTTCTATACAGGTCTATATTCGTTGGCAATACCCAGCCGTATGTGCGGCCAACTTAACGGTCCTTTCACTTATATATTTGTTGCGGATAACTTCACGGTCCTTTTACTTTTCGGGCTGGAGAAAGAAAGTTGATATACTTTCAGCATTTGAGAATTACATACTCGTTTATTATGACATAAAATAACTTTTTGGCTAATATTTTTGTTGGAAATCATAGTTTAGCACGAAAACATGCTATTAAGTCGAAATAACTTGGTAATAATAGTAATAAGTACTTGTTATCGTACAAAGTAAATCCGAACACCAATATAGAAGTAAATAGTAGCGCGGGCGCTGTGGCTTCGTCTGCTTCTCAAACTCGCCTTCGTGGCGCTACCGCGCCATTTGATATAAAAGTGAATTCGTAATTATTTATGATTGCTTTTTTGTTTTTTGTCTACCACTGACATAGGGTTTTAACTTTTACTGACGTTTAGCCTTGATTAGGGCGCATTTATTAAATTTCTTTTGTCATGCAAATATTGAAAAACATTAAATTTTCGATAAATACAACAATATTAAAAAAATTAAAACAGTTTAAAGAAGTCAATTTTTCTTGTGAAACCTCTTTCATTATTAAGAAAAAAGGTTAAGAAGTAGTATAACATAATTTAAAAAAAAACAATTTTTTAACCAAAAACTTGTATCTTCTTTCCTTTAAATATTTGAGCAATTAACCAATGATTTAATCCCAAAGAAAGTTAAAGAAAATTTGATAAAATATGTCAACAGAGGTGGGTCATGAAAAGAAAAATGAATCAATCAACAGTCTACAGCCTAAGGTATAACTTTCTATAATATATGAACACGTACACTTAAAATAATAATCACTAAATAATATTTTTTTAGGTCATGTTAAACTTGTGGAAAAGTAGATTATTACGAAGAAAATAAAAGCATACATCAACGTATTAAATTTTCTTGTTTCCGTACTCTCAGTGCTCACATCTAACCCATGTACTTAACTAATATATGTAATTTAATAACCCAGGACTTAAAATGTTCTTTTTGGATTCCACTTTACAATGAAGCTACTTAGACTGTCTTAAATTACCATTCTTATGTGAGTATTATATATAGCAACACATATTGAAAATCACATATCTCATGATTTAAATGGAGTTAAGGATCTACCAGGAGATAAATTGGTCCATAATATATTCTACTTTAATGAAACTTTCTTTTCAATACTCTAATTACTTTTTCTTTTACAGGCAAATATAGTCCATGGAAAGGTATATGTATACTACCTGCTTAACAAAACTGTTGGTTTATCAAAGTTATATTTCAGTGTACGAAAGTGTTGCTACGTCAACCTTTATGGATCAAGTTGAAATTTTGAGGAGATATTCTTGAAGGTATTTAGCTAACAAGTTTGAATTTTTATTATTAAAATAAAACATGTTTTTTCGTTGTTTTTGTTTTTTATAAGCAATTGTTCATATTTTTTAAAAAGTGGCAAAAGATGTATGAAAAATATAAAATTCAAACTTCTATTGATTAGAGCTTTATAATAAGTTACACATTTTTTGAAGATAGTGCATAAAGTAGGTTGACGTAGAAACTGTTTGTATAGTTGATTGATTTTAATGAAATATAATAATATTTTAGGCCTAACTTCAATAATAATGCATTAAATTACTTGAAATTTGGTAAGAATCTATGTTTTTAGATAACAGATAAGGGGCAAAAAATTTAAAACAAAATCTTCAAAAGAAAAAAGTTAGAAAAATGGGTGTATCCTTACATTAAGTAGAGTTAACTAAGCTTTTAGACCGTCATTCTCAGGGAACTAGACACCACAGAGAATATCGTCATAAGAATATCGTTACAGGAATATCGTCACGTTTTAACCAGAAAACTGCGTGAATGACTGGCCCAGTCGAGGACTCGACAACAATCATACGTAAAGTAAGGGCAGAAAAAAGTAGATTCGAAACTAATGCTTTGCTGTGTTCCTTGCGCGATGCACAATTAAAAGGTGCTCAAACCAAAAATAATCAGGTATAGTTGAATTAATTAAATGTATTAAAAAAGTATTTACATTTTTTATAAACTAAAAGAAGTTTCTATTTACTCGAAATATTTTTAATACCTATATAATTAGAATCATAAAAGCGTTAAAATGTTTTAATATTTCTTTTAAATTTGATGGGAAATGAGAAACATGTTATTTGTTATGTACATATTTTTTTATAACATAATTTAAGTTTATGCTCAAATTTTATAATCAGCCCACTATAGGAACTAACTTAACATGTAAAAAATAATGAAATTAAAAAAATTGTCGTCTTACCGTCTGTTTCTCAGATTCGCAGTGCGAGCAGGGCATTAGTATAAAGGTCTTTGAGACTCCAGCTTTGAAAACTAACTGTGCTGCGAAACGAATCGCCTCAAAGATATCCTGACTGCCGTCACCCACTGGTATGTGATCGAAGTAGTCGACGAAACGTGCCGCGTCCTTCGTGAAAATTTGATTGTTGAGGATTAGACTCCTTGGCTTATCGTAGACGCCGTCACCACCAAAAATGACGAGTGACCAACGATTGTCCGTCAGTTGACTCTCGTTTAGCTCCTTGCCAATGAATGCAACTAGGTGATCGATGTTGCGATACTGCCTCACGCCGCGGTTGCATTCCTTCGCCTCGACGATGAAAATCACGTCCGCAGATCTTGGCACTGTCTCTCCTAGTTATCATATTTTCATTATTTTACTACATATGCATAAATTTGGAAAATATAATATCTGAATAATTTTGAATTTATTATTTAAAATATATAAATACATACATACTTTGTATGCAAAATATTATTCTTGATTAAATTAACATACATAATAGATAAATTATGCAGATGAATGAGTTTTAAAAAAATTTCAAAGGACGGTCGACCAGTAGATGCTAGATAATTGCGAAATAAGTTTCATTTGAAAAAAAGAGTAACGTGATATTATGAAACAATTTCTCAACTGATTTGTCACGTCAGGTATTGTGTCAATGAGAGCGTCATTATTTATATCAGTTATTACTTGATTCACATGATATTTCATGTAAGCTAACAAATCAGCTATCACATAAGTATCACGTGAGATATCACTTATCGTTTGAGGAATGCGAATCTCTACAACTCTTAACTTATTTCTCAAGTTAGACAAAACATGTCATATTTTATAATAATTAATATCTAAATGAATTTGAATAAAATCTTTTGCAAAACCTTTTAAAAGAATCATAGAAACAGTTTACTTATAGGAAATTGGGCGCTAATATTTCATTATTGCAAAAACCATTGTTGATTGCAAAATTAAATAACAAATTTCATAACTCAGTGGATTTAATGAATTTTGACGCGAAAAAATATCTTCTTAGGTTTTTGAGGTCGCTGATTAAGAATTTGACATCAGATTTTCAAAATTTAAAATAGCGGATCCCAAATGGTTGACCACAGTATTAAAATACTAATTAATCATTAAAAAATGTTTAAGAATAGTCAACTTTAAGGTTTTTGTGCTCGCTGATTACGAGTCTGACATTGGATTTTAAAAATTCATAATGGCCGAGTCAAAATGGCCGACTAAAGTATGAAAATACTGGTTAAAGCGTACAAAAACGTATAAAAATAGTCAACTTTAAGGTTTTTGAGGTTGCTGATTACTTATGTTACATTATATTATCGAAATTCAAAATGGTGGAGCCAAAATGACCGACTAAAGTATGAAAATGTTACTTAAAGCCTAAAAAATGTTTAAAAATAGTCAATTTTAAAGTTTTTGACGTTGCTGATTATGAATCTGACTCCAGATTATCAAAATTTAAAATTCTAGAGCCAAAATTGCTGGCTAAAGTATGAAGAAGCTACTTATATCATGAAAAAAATGTTCAACAATAGTTAACGTTATAGTTTTTAAGGTCACTGATTCCAAATCTAGTACAAAAATTTAAATTAATAAGTCTAATATTACATTTGTAAATAAATAGTCAAAAATTATATAATGAAATGTTTTATTTTACAATGGTAATAAATAATTTAAATTATGTCTCTTGTGATTCTATTTTTTATCTTCAAAAATATTTTCTTTTTTCATTTTTTTGCAAGGAGGGCAATTAAAACAGTCTTGCCCACTACAGACTGAGCAAGCCATTGTGCAGTAAAGCCCAGCTTTTCTGCACCCACGGTTTACTAACGGTAATTTTCTTTATTTTATACGACACTACAAATTTATGCATATTTATTATAATTCAATGCAAAAAAATAATCTTTAATACTTTCAGATCACAATATTTACAGATTTATAATATAAAAAAAATTACTTTTATTATTTAAACATAGAAACACACAGAAAATTTTCTGTTTTTCACTTCAACGCTATGCTGTACACAGCTGATTTTAAATATAACAGTATTTACTATATGTCACATAAATCGTAAAAAGGGTGTATACTCTTAGAACAAAGATCATTACAACTTTCAATGACTCTCAATAATTACGGCTCAGTACATAGGTAAAGCGAAGCGCTGACATTAGCGCCGAGTGGCTACTCACTACGGACTCAAATATACCTATAAATATGTCTCTTTCTATACGACCTATTATATTGATATACTTGTATGCTTCATTTATTTTACACGGGATGAGTATTTGTAAAAAAAGAATTTTTTTTCACATTTTTTGTCAACGATTTTTGCATTTTATAGCGCCATTTAACGTAAATTAAATATGTTTATAATGAAATTTTAATAATTTCGACAATAATATTAATTATTAATTGAAAAATAAATATACCAAGACATATTTTAAGAAATGTGATATGTAGTTGCATATTCTAGATGGTTAGACAGTTATAAACATTTTTTTCTATAATTATTGATGTTTATATGCGCGTTAATTTCGCGTCTGGGCATAACAAAAATATCTTTTATTAATTTTTTGTTCAACTTACTTTTACATTATTTTTAAATAAAAGTTAATAAACCATCTTAATGTAGACATTTCAAGCCTCAAATGTGCCACTTATAAACTTTCAAAAACTTAACTCTAAACAATATTATTAACGTTTGAAGTTAGATGTTTAATATCTGAGTATGATTTTTTTGAAAAAACACTGTTTTCGGAGACCTGTAATTTGATAACAAAATTTTTCTAATTTTTTTTAACATATTTACGCTAATGATAGCTTATTTAAGAATATAATTCGATACTTTAAATAAGATTTTCTTCAAGTAAAAAAAAATTAAAGCCGTAAAACCATTTTGATTGAAAAGAAATGCTTTGCATAAACTCCCTTTAAAATGTCAATAATTAAAAAACGTTGTCTTTAAAGTAAACATATACAATAGTTAGGTATTACTATATTATATAAAACCCATTTTGATGTTTCTTATTTGGTTTTGCTAGTCAAAAGTTATAGACATTTGTGTCAGCCGTGCGCACGCTCATACTGTGCCTTCGCGCGTCAGCCACTTTTTCGTGGCTCTCCGGTGTACAGCGTTAATTAACAAATTCTAGTACACGCAAGTTTATATAAATTAATACGTTGGATACATATTTTCTATGTAAAATTTCCTCCTATTTGGATTGGCGGAGTCTGTTTTTCGAAAAAATGTGAATACTGAAGAGGTATTTGATAAAAAAACTAATTTTGCATTTAATTTGTTAAATAAACAATAACGCGGTATGCTAGAGTAGGGTGGTTCAAAATTCACAAAAGTTTTTAAAAATCAAAAGTAAGCCTTTAAAAAGTTGGTATATGTCAAAAAAGTAAGTTTCCTGCAAGCTGGATGCTTAACGTTAGCATTTAAAGGTGGCTACATCGAATTTAACGTTTTTTTTTGAGGAACACTTATGCAATTCTTCCATAAAATCGCGAAGTAAATAACTAACTATACTACTAGAATTAAAAATCAGTTGCGACCTAACCATCAACATTTTTTTTCTTCGAGCAGTCGTACAAGTCAAAATTTTGATTCAAAACAGGCTATTTTTGGGCATTTTTAATAACCTCAAACTTTGATGATTGTTCAAAAACCAAAATCATTTTGAATTTTTGTTCCAAATAGTATCAACAGAAAAATTGACATGCCAAAGGATAGAAAAATATGGAAGTTGTAGCAGTCTCTGTAATACATCGCTTTACAAACATTTTAAATGAGATCTCTTACAGTTTGATGTAATTTACTTCAGGTAATATACAGCGAAGGTACTTATACGCAATTTTGTATGTCTTTTTGTGTGAAAGCTGACATGAAGACCTTTAATTTGCGTTGTCGCAGCACTTCTAGGGACATAACTTTTTATCAAAATGTCCTTAGAAGTGCTGCGCAACACAAATTAAAGGTCTTCATGTTAGCTGTCACACAAAATTACGTATAAGTACTTTTGACGTATATTACCTGAAGTAAATTACATCAAACTATAAGAGATCCCATTTAAAATGTTAGTAAAGCGATGCATTACAGAGACTGCTGTAACTTCCATATTTTGATATCCTATGGTGTATTAATTTTTCTGTTGATACTATTTGGGACAAATATTTAAAATAATTTTGGTTTTTGAACAATTACACGCCCCACAAAAAAAAATTGTAAGTCCCAAAAACTTGACCACGGTACTTATATGTTTTTGGGATCGCTGAATCCGAATCCAGGGTTAGTTTAACCCCATCAGATCATTCTCAAGGTCAGTTGAAGGTCAAATTATCGAAATACATGAAAAATACACTAAAACCATGGTATCTTGGGGTTTTTGGGGTCGCTGAATCCGAATCCGGGGTCAGTTTAACCCCATCAGAACTTTCTCAAGGTCAGTTGAAGGTCAAATTATCGAAATACATGAAAAATACACTAAAAACATGGTATCTTGGGGTTCTTGGGGTCGCTGAATCCGAATCCGGGGTCAGATTAAACAATCAGATCTTTCTCAAGGTCAGCTGAAGGTCAAATTATCGAAATACATGAAAAATACACTAAAACCATGGTATCTTGGGTTTTTTTGGGACGCTGTATCTGAATCCGGGCTTATTACAACCCTATCAGGCAATGGTCAAGGTCAGTTGAAGGTCAAATCATAAAGATTCATAAAAAGTAGAGTCAAACCATGACATTTAGGGGTTTTTGGGGTCGCTGAATCCGAATCCAGGGTCAGTATAGTCCCATAAGGTTATATTTATGGTCCGTTCAAGGTTAGTTCAAGGTCATGGACGTAAAGAGAGTGAAAAAATTAGTTATAAACTGAAACAATGCAAAAGGCAATGTAAACCATAAAGCAAAGAACAATGTATATGCAAGTACAATCGTATCCTTTAAAACTATATCATAGTTTGCTGCTCCTTCATTTACTTTAAATTTGTTAGAAGTATATGAAATTCAATAAAATACCCGTAAAAATATTAAGCCCATTACTCTTTTTTATGGTAACGAACTATTTTATTGTCAAATGATCTACGAAGTGGATTACGCTTCCGCTTCTCCGATGTTGATGGTAGATCTCTTTTTAACGACCAACAGTAATCTGCTAACATATTTACGTCCCATCTTCCTTGGTACCTGCGTTCCATTTCCTTGACATCTTGGTGAAATCTCTCTCCCTGCTCTTCGCTGTAATCACCTAGGTTTTCTGGAAATTCATCAACATGCGAATATAAAAAGTGTAATTTTAGATTCAATAGGCAGCCTTGATTTTTGTAACTATTTACTAAATTTAAAACTATTTGTTGGTAATTTGGGCTCTTATGATTTCCAAGAAAGTTTTTAATTACGTCCTTCAAACATAACCATGCTTCTCTCTCTGTATGATTCATTTTCGTAACAAAAATTTCATCATTTATCATCTTACGAATCTGAGGGCCGCTGTGGTTTTAAACATGGATGTTACAACCCTAACGAGTGGAGATTGTTCAATCAATCAAAATATTAAAGAGCAGTACAAGAACATGTTTGATTTAGACATGAAAATTGATGAATTTTATTAGGTTCCTAAAATCATATGCGCAATATGTAGGAAAATGCTACAGAAAGACAAAAATGGTAAAACTGAAGTAAAAATGAAAGTGTCTACGATATGGAAGGAACCTTTAAGAAAAGAACACTGTTATTTTTGTAATACGAATTTGCATGGAGTTAATAGTAAAAACAAGTCGCAAATTAATTACGCTAACGTTGAAAGTGTCACAAAACCTATATATGTATCGTCAATTGATAAAAGAGAAGATCCACTGGGTATGTACGCAAGTGGAAGTATGGATCTTGAGGAAAATTTAGAAAGACATGATGAAGATGAAATCTTAGAAGAAGAAATGGAGGAAGGAGATATTATTGCGGAAGAAGAAATAGCGCCTGATGAAGACAATGACGTTGCTAGTACAAGTGATACAAGTGACGAAGAATACATCCCCTACAATACTAAGAAGGAGAAAGGTCCACTTACACAGGAAAAAGTGAATGATCTCATACGCGATTTGGGCCTACCAAAGGATGGGGCGGAGTACTTGGCTTCATGGCTAAAAGAAAATACTAATGAAGCTGGAAAAATTAAAGTTTCTTACTACCGAGACAGAGATAAGAAATATCGTGATTATTTCGCTAAAGATGAAGAATTTTCCTTAGTTTACTGCAAAGATATAGTTGGGTTGATGAATTGCTTTAAACATGGATGTTACAACCCTAACGAGTGGAGATTGTTCATCGATTCGTCAACGAGAAGTTTAAAAGCCGTTCTGTTACACAATACAAATGTTTATGCAGCCATTCCCATAGGATATTCGGTAATACTGAATGAAGAGTACTGTAACATGAAAGTAATATTAGACCGAATAAAATACAATGATCATAAATGGCAAATATGTGGGGATCTTAAAATCATAACAATACTTCTGGGGCAACAATCGGGATTCACAAAATATCCTTGCTATTTATGTGAATGGGATAGTAGGGATAGAAAGAATCATTACATAAAGAGTGTCTGGCCCCTTAGACAAAAGTTCGAACCGGGTTCTAAGAATATAAAAGATAAGCCACTTGTTGATCCATCAAAAATTCTTATACCACCTCTGCACATTAAATTGGGACTTATGAAACAATGGGTAAAATCTTTAGACAAAGATGGTAGCTGCTTTAAGTATCTGCGAAATCAGTTTCCCAAATTAAGTGATGCTAAAGTAAATGAAGGAATTTTCGATGGCCCTCAGATTCGTAAGATGATAAATGATGAAATTTTTGTTACGAAAATGAATCATACAGAGAGAGAAGCATGGTTATGTTTGAAGGACGTAATTAAAAACTTTCTTGGAAATCATAAGAGCCCAAATTACCAACAAATAGTTTTAAATTTAGTAAATAGTTACAAAAATCAAGGCTGCCTAATGAATCTAAAATTACACTTTTTATATTCGCATGTTGATGAATTTCCAGAAAACCTAGGTGATTACAGCGAAGAGCAGGGAGAGAGATTTCACCAAGATATCAAGGAAATGGAACGCAGGTACCAAGGAAGATGGGACGTAAATATGTTAGCAGATTACTGTTGGTCGTTAAAAAGAGATCTACCATCAACATCGGAGAAACGGAAGCGTAATCCACTTCGTAGATCATTTGACAATAAAATAGTTCGTTACCATAAAAAAGAGTAATGGGCTTAATATTTTTACGGGTATTTTATTGAATTTCATATACTTCTAACAAATTTAAAGTAAATGAAGGAGCAGCAAACTATGATATAGTTTTAAAGGATACGATTGTACTTGCATATACATTGTTCTTTGCTTTATGGTTTACATTACCTTTTGCATTGTTTCAGTTTATAACAAATTTTTTCACTCTCTTTACGTCCATGACCTTGAACTAACCTTGAACTGACCATAAATATAACCTTATGGGACTATACTGACCCTGGATTCGGATTCAGCGACCCCAAAAACCTCTAAATGTCATGGTTTGACTCTACTTTTTATGAATCTTTATGATTTGACCTTCAACTGACCTTGACCATGACCTGATAGGGTTGTAATAAGCCTGGATTCAGATACAGCGCCCCAAAAAAACCCAAGATACCATGGTTTTAGTGTATTTTTCATGTATTTCGATAATTTGACTTTCAGCTGACCTTGAGAAAGATCTGATTGTTTAATCTGACCCCGGATTCGGATTCAGCGACCCCAAAAACCCCAAGATACCATGGTTTTAGTGTATTTTTCATGTATTTCGATAATTTGACCTTCAACTGACCTTGAGAAAGTTCTGATGGGGTTAAACTTACCCCGGATTCGGATTCAGCGACCCCACAAACCCCAAGATACCATGGTTTTAGTGTATTTTTCATGTATTTCGATAATTTGACCTTCAACTGACCTTGAGAAAGATCTGATGGGGTTAAACTAACCCTGGATTCGGATTCAGCGATCCCAAAAACATATAAGTACCGTGGTCAAGTTTTTGGGACTTACAATTTTTTTTTTGTGGGGCTGTGTAATCATCGCGAATTTTATGGGATTAATGGGTCGCGTGTAAATATATTGAATACTTTTTATCGAGATGTAGAATTAGAGGGAATTGAATTAAAAATTAAGTTTCATGTAGCACCGAATGACACTATGACATTTATGACTATCTTAGGTAAAGACTTTTCATCTCACCCGTTAGTGAAGCTAACAGTTGATGACGACTTAAAAATTATGAGAAAAGAGATAGTGAAACAGTTGGCTGAAAACTTGATAGCCATGGTGAATGAAATTTTAAATATTGAGTACGTTAATGAGTCGGAGAAATTGAATCAGGATTTAAAAATAAATTCTGATATTGGTATAGAAAATGTTGAAAAAATAAAAACATTATATGATTTTGTATGTGAGGAAAAAAGATATTAGTAGAAAAGAGTCCGATTTTAAAATGATTATTTCTTTAAAACACGAGCAACCGATAAGCTTTAGGCCAAGACGTCATTCTTTTGCCGACAAAGAAAAACTAAGTATAATTGTCTAGATGACCTTATCGCGCGCAACGTCATCCGGCCTAGTAACTTGCTGTACGCGAGTCCGATTGTTTTGACGCGGAAATGGTCCGGAGAAATTCGTTTGTGCGTCGATTGTCGGGAGCTGAATAAAATCACTGTAAAAGATAATTTTCCGTGCCAATTAATTGACGAAAATTTAGATGAATTACAGACAAGGTGTTTTTCACACCTTTAGATCTAAAAGAAGGGTATCATCAAGTAAAGATGGACGAAAATTCGATTCCGTATACTTCGTTTGTTACGGCGTTAGGCCTGTTCGAGTGTCTTGCTTGTCCAATTGGACCTGTTTTAAATTTTAATCAAAGAACCACTCAAGCTGAATCGTGTTATCGCAGCTTAGAATTGGAGTGTCTCGTAGTTGTATATGCAGTAAAAAGGTTTCATGTTTATTTGTAGGGTATAGAATTTAAAATCATAACTGATTGTAACAGTTTCAGACTTACTCTTAGTAAAAAGAATAGTAACCCGAGAATTTCGAGATAGGCTATGTTTCTGCAGGACTATGACTATGAAGTGCAGCATCGACCTGGCACGCGTATGCGTTATGTCGATGCTTTGAGTAGGTGCCACAACATGCTAGTAGTTGAGGGCAATACGTTTGAACAAACGTTAGCTTTATGTCAACATAGGGACAAAGAAATTCTAGTCATCCGTGGGTAGTTAGAAAAATCAGAGTCGACATTTTACGAATTACGCGATGGTTTAGTATACAGAAAGGACAATAATAAAAAATTGCTTTTTTATGTCCCTCGCTTAATGGAACAGAATGTCATTCGCACCTGCTATGACGACTTAGGGCACCTCGGGCTTGAAAAGGTGTTTAGTAATTTAATAAAGTTTTATTGGTTTCCGCAGATGCGTGAAAAAATTCGTAGTTATATTTCAAATTGTTTGCGATGTATTGAATTTTCTCTTTTAAGTCGGAAAAAGAAGAATTTTTGCATAGCATAAAAAACGAAAACGTGCCTTTTCACACGTTGCACGCAGATTATTTAGGGCTGTTAGATAAGACAAGCAAGGGTTTTGAATATCTCTTTGCCATTGTAGATGTGTTTACTAAATATGTAAAATTGTTTGCAAGTAAAACAACTATGTCCAACAAGATAATTAAATATTTGAAAGACTACTTTAGAATGTATAGTGAGCCGCAACATCTAATTACCGATCGAGGATCTGCGTTCACATCAGCCGAGTTTCGTAATTTTATGGATAGCGAAAAAATTGTGCATATGCTTGTGACTGTCTATACGCCACGTGCGAACGGTCAAGTTGATCGTTTCAATCGCGACACCACATTACGCCGATGCTCGCAAAGATAAGTGAGGCTCCCAATAAATGGGATCAAGTGTTAGATCGCACCGAATTTGCATTAAACAATACAATATCGAGATCAACCGGCGAAACGCCGAGTAAGTTATTGTTCGGAGTTAGTCAAGCAGGAGAAACCAATGATTGCCTGCGATTAATATTAAACGCAAGAGATAAGAGAAATTTAGAAACATTGCGTGAAAAAGCGGCCGAAGATGTTGCGAAAAGTCAGACAGTCAATGGAAAAAGTTTTAACAAAAAGCGAAAAGATGCAATCGTTTACGAAGTGGGCGATTACGTCATGATCGACAATATAGATACGACAGTGGGTGTTAATAAAAAATTAATACCAGAATTTAAAGGTCCATACGTTGTCAGAAAAATACTAGATTGCGATCGATACGTAGTCGGTGACATCGACGGATTTCAGGTTACACAAATTCACATGAAACCGTATGTTAATAGTATATTGTGTATCTAGCCCACTTTGCCCTTGGTGTACACCATATTTTTTGTAACGCATGTATTTATTTTTGCGTTTTTCTAGCATATTAGGCGAGGCTAAATATACATATACAAGATGTCCAAAAAGTATGGAAACACCTGAATACTTTTTAGCTAAAATATTTTTCCAACAGCTCAAACTCATTCTTATAGTAACTATCAACGAGGAATTCAATGGTGACCTTGAATTCGACCTTGAGTTTGACCTTCAAGGTCATTTACAGGTCAACTTTGTTTTTTTAAATAGTAACCCCTATTTTTGACACCCGCAATCGAAAGAGCGGGGAATTTTACGTCCAAATATGTGCTCAGGTCGTAGGTCAACGGTGACCTTGAAGTTCAGCTAAAGGTCATTTAAAAAACAAACTTCACCTTGAAATGACCTTGAAGGTCAATCTCAAGGTCGAATTCAAGGTCACCATTGAATTCCTTGTTGAAAGTTACTATAAGAATGAGCTTGAGCTGTTAGAAAAATATTTTAGCTGCAAAAGTATTTAGGTGTTTCCATACTTTTTATTAAATAAAGTTACTTTTGCGTCCGCTTATTTACTTTTGCGCCCGCCGGTTTAAAAAATTGTCCTTTAGGCTCGCTTAATAGGTACAGAAAAACGCGAAAATCGTGCTTGTGTTACAAAAATACTAATTGAAAGCTGTAAGTGTTAATGTTAAGTAAAAGTTGTAACTGTAATGTTTTACGCGTAATAGAATAAAATTTGTTTTTTTTTAAATTCTCAAAATTGATGTATGTTAACCGAGACCGTTAAAATGTCAGGATAGCCGAGTTGTAGAGAGTATTGTTATTGCACGTGCATTTCACGAATGGGAAACCGTCGTCGAAATCGCGGAAGGTAATCCGTCGGCCGAATTCAACAGAAAACGAACCGTCGATGAACTCACTGTCGCTGAGTTTAGTGATTTTAGATGTATGTATGAATATTGGTGTATGTGTGAATAAACGAACTCTGAGAAGGTGATTATGACACGCATATATTCGCAGCGGCGCGACCGCTTGCGTCGAGGGCGTATAATCTACCTGTAACCCCGACACGAGAGCTTTTTGGGATCTATACTCATGTGGAGTGGATCGTCGTGTCCCCCATCATTGTCCATCGTTAATGAGTCGTATAATAAATGCTCTTAACAACTTTCTATATTAATATGTTTTGTTTTCTTTTTGTAACCGGTCATCCCTATACCCTTTTCGTCGTAAATATATCCCTATCGATTGTAACATTATATTTATAATAGATATTAAATTGTATATAATTCATTGACCAGGAAAATTTCTGAAAACCTTACAAAACTCTGAAAACACCGATAACCCCGAAAAACATCAAATTTTAATATTTCTGTGAAATAATTGAGTAAAAAATATTTGCAATGTAAAAGTAAACAATACTGAATTTATTTTTTGTTACAATCATACATTATATTATTAATAATTATTAATAGTTATAATGCGCTTTTATGGTTAGAACAAATATTGATGCGTGCTTGTTGCACATATACCTACGAAATATAAATAAAGAAGATTTTCCTGTCCAGTTTTCTTTCAGTAATTTTATTGTTGGGACTATTTTCGCGAGTATTCTTATCTTTCGGAATTCCAATAATTCCAATGGAAATCTACCGTGCTCCAAAAACTCACATCCCCAGTTATTTTCTGCTGTTCTAAATAATCATAGAAACGTATATTATTTTGTATTTAGCATTCTACACTAACTATCGCTTAAAAAACACTTAATTTGAATACTGTTTACTTGTAATCACTTGTCGGTGTCGTGTGATGTTATAATGTTCATATACTGCTGGATCACTGAGACCCTTTACAAAACTTCTGGCGCTGCTCACTTGACTAGATCGCACGAAATATCGCGACTCTATAGCGTATATAGCAGACGAACTCTTCTAGTTTTTTCCTCCATTGGCCCGAACCACGCTCCCACTACCTTCAAAGAAGTGCAATACGTTTTATGAATGTGCAGTTTCGTACAGACCTTGCAGTGTACTCAAGAGATATCGTCGATCCAGTGAAAATTCATTTGAAAGTGCATAAAATTACCTATCTTTTGCCACCCGAAATTTTGGATACGAGGTTTCCTTTCTTTTGATATATACGGAAACGTCATATTTTGTTTAAACGATGATTTCACTGAAATTTACGGTAGAAAATTTTTGAAAAAAATTGATGTGTTTAGAATAATGGAGAAGATTATTCTGTAAAAGTTTTGTCAGTTTATTTTTCTATGCTTGAGATAAAATCGTTTTGTAAAAAAGAAATCAATTTTCTATGGCAAATGATAACTTGAGTAAATGGTATTATTCCTTCTGAAAATTTCCAAAAAGATAGCTTTTACTATCTCTTGGTTAAGTTATTTGCTCAGATCATGAGGAGTTTTATGTATATTGCTTATTTTTTGAGTATTACACGGTAACTTTTTACCAATGACCGCTTATTATTTTCATCTTATGATGAAGATTTTAAATCAAGAAGAATTATCATGATTCATCAAATGTGTGTGTATATATATATATATATATATATATATATATATATATATATATTTATGTTTTATAATAAAATGCACATAATATCACAAGAACGGGTTTCGGTCGTTTTATAAATGATCAAAACTAGTTGTGGCAAAAGTGAACGACTATTGGCCGAAATAAACGACCAACCCCAGTTCTAGATGATTCACTTTTGCCACAACTAGTTTTGATCATTTATAAAACGACCGAAACCCGTTCTTGTGATATTATGTGCATTTTATCATAAAACATAAATTAATATTAGATAGTGTAACGTACGCAAATGAGCGCACGTTGGCATGAGATACTCGTGTTGGTTGGAAGAAGCGCAAGGCACTGACAGGAATGATCCTTATCTTGCGCTAGTCCTCTCCCGTGAGAAAAGCGCGTCTCAGGAGAGACGCGCACAGGTAGTCTGGGTCTGACCTTTGAACCAGCCCGTCTAGGCTGCATCACCGAGCACGGACGTAGATCGGTCGCAAACAGACACCTCTCACTCTCCCAGTTATCACATTAAAACGTACCTCAACCCTAGTTCTTGCCTTTTTATTTCGGACGTCCTAACCTCGCTGAGACTCGATGCTTAACTGCATCAAGTAGAGCACGCGACGAAACTCACGCATCGCGTCTATTTCTCTTCGTTACAATAGAATGACATTTTTTTATAAATTAATACTATATTGACCTTAAAAGCGGGAATAAAGTAGCATATAACACCCGCAAATTTACTTCTTTCCCGCAAATTTTCTTCTCGCGAATGAATTTTCTTTCAATTATTTTACTCTATATTAATATATATATTTTCAATAAATTCTACTTCTTACAGGAAGACTTATTTTAAATCAATAAAGTGACTACAGTTAAATCGGGAATATAGTTCTGTAAGTGTATGTGTGTATTTGTGTTCGTACGCATTACGTCGTTTTTAACAAAGAATCGCAATAATAATAACAATAATAAAAATACAACAACAACAACAATATATAATAATAATAATAACAATAATAATAATAATAATAATTCCTTCCTAGTATGAGGAAGCGCAACGGTCCTCCCGGTGGGGCTCCTAGCTGGATAATTTGCTACTTCGCCTGGCAATCAGAAGGTTACTAAACGGTAACCGAGCACACGACAACACGCTACACTAATATGCACACAATAGTCAACGAACCTGAGAGAACAGAGACCCATATCCACGACGTCCATAGCATCTCCCGCCCTGATGCGTGATCCAAAACAGTATGCGAGAAGAATAGTTGTACAGGGGCCCTATGAACGGGTATCGCCTCGAAGTAAGTGTTACGGAAGTATTGCCCGAAAGCAAATGGACAAAGAAGTACGACAGGGTCGGAGGCCCTATAGATGGGTAACGCCTAGAAAAAGGAAGAATGGTCTAGGAAAAACATAGAGGGGCGTCGGACGATAACGTCGTGGCCGGGAAACTACCACAATCTCACTCGAAAACACCCACCACACCCTATTGCTCGCCACTACATGCAGATAATTATTGCACATACACTACACCTCAACCGACACTTACACAAGGGTCACGCTATGTAATGAGCATGTTGACGCTGTCTGCAAGAGGTGTGCTGCATGATGCATGCAGCGTGCGTAGCGTGGTGACTCCCGGCATCTACGCGTCACACCCGTGAGGGTACCAGGATGCGAATAATTGAGTAAGTTTCTTGACACTGCCCCAAACGGTTATAGCAATGGGGATAGCTATACCCGCGTTCACACCCCCACCACATGAGGTAACCACGTTCGGAGACAGCCTGATATCGTGGAGTATTGAATGAAATGTGGCGAATAACAATTTTGAAGGAATGGTCACAGCGGGAGAAGAGAATGGCAACGAACAGACAGTGTATCGGCTAGAAGAGTGTCCTTCGTGGACAGGAAACACCGCGGGGGACACCCTCATCTCAAAAACAACAGCATAAATACGGGATTTGAAGGATCAAGAAAGAGGCTCCTTGAAATCCGAGGAAGCGAGAAGAACCTCAATACAAGGGGGGGGGGGGGGGGGAATGGCAGAAGAACTTCAAGGCAACTTCCCAGATGAGATGGGAGCTACCCTGGAAGGAATAACCATAATACTGAAAGCATTACTGAAACCATATACGAATGTCAGCAATTTGCAGAAGGGCGCAGGAGGGGCGATTAAGAATGATATACCCTTACAGCACAGCATGGTCCTGCTTCTATCCGAGTTGAGCAGTGTTGTGCAAGATAGACCAGAGACCTTGCTTCTGGCAAAAAGAGTTCCGGAGCAAGGTCCCGGTGGATCGCAGGGAGGCAAGAAGACCACCCTCGGTTATCTGGAGTTGAAGTCTGAAAAAAAAATGGGAAAGGGGTACTTGGCATAACGACGGAACCCCAAGAAAAAAGCAAAAGCCACAAGAAAATGAATGGCAACAAGTATTTACTATTTAGCCGCCGCATGAAACAAACGGCAAGAACCGCTTCCAGAGACCCTACAAGACCAGGCCCTAGTCACGGGAATAGGGGAGGGAACGCAAATTAAAAACCGACAGCGAGTGGGATTGGGACTTCCCAAAGGACAGGTCTGCCAATCGGACCTGTGGGAGGTCGCGCCACTCTCGGTACAAGTCATGACGCTCTGCTTATACAGCCGACGTGAAACAAAAGTTACGCGGAGGAGATCGCAACCATTAAAAGTAGCGTAAATCCAGAAACGACGAAAAGAATGATACGGACGTTACGCAAGACTGAAAAGGGCGCCGTCCACTGGTCTTGGAGCGCGGCACATCTGGAACACGGCCATTCTGAGAGGCCATCAGGGCAGCCATCCGAGACTCGGGGGGTGGTATAGACTTGATCAACAAACCGACGCTAGAAATTCTCGACCTACACTACATTACAACAGACGTAGAGGTTAAAGACGCAATAAAAAGAGAGATTCCCGACGTGACAGATGTCAAGGTCACCGTTTTTGACCTGAATGACATAGGGCGGATAATGGCCTTGGCTGAAGTGGATCAAACTACAGCCACCGCTTTGCTTCGGAAAGGCAAGATAAAGATAGCATGGATAAACAGCTGCCGTATCAGTCCGAGAGTGAAAGTAATCCAATGCCACAAATGCCTCGGTTACGCTTACCAGAAGAGACAATGCAAAGGACCAGACAGAAGCAGATGCTGCTGGCAGTGTGGCAAAGAAGGTCACAAGGCGAAAGCATGCAACGTGATACCGGACAAGGGTTTTGCTTGTTACCTGTGCAGGAGTGGGGAGTGGACGCGATGTTTCTGTGCGAACAATACAAAAACGAAGATATCATATATTGGGTATCGTATGAAGTGAACACAGCCGCTATCTGGGAAAGGCAGGAAAGTCTAACCATGGACCGCGGCGCAGAAGACGGTTTGGTATGGGGAAGGGTAGTGAGGATTACGATTCTAAGCGTACCCAATTTCATCATGAAAGTAGAAAAACTGGAGGATTTTTTAAGAGAATTGCCAGGCAAATTTGTCGTAGGAGGGGACTTCAATTCAAGCGCTATAGAATGAGGCATGCCAAAGACAAACCGTAGAGGCTCAGCAATACTTGACATGACAGCAAGAATCGGCTTGACAACGCTGACTACGGATTAGACACTGACGTACATCAGACCTGGATTTAGACGCTCAATACCAGACCTGACCTTCGTGGGACATGACCTGGCGGGCACAAGGCGCAACTGGCGCGTGGCAGAAGAGCACATGGGTAGCGACCATCAGTACATAAACTTTGAAGTTCAAGATGCACGGAACTCTAGAGAGAGACAAAACAAGCAGGCTCCGCGATGGACCGTTCGACGGATAGCCCGCGGGAAGCTGGCAGAGGTAGTGCAAAATGCAGCGCAACCATCTGACGGAATCTCGAGCGAAATCGTCCGGCGCGACAGAGCGAAGATGCTTGTCAAACAAACGACAGAACTGGTCACCAGAGCGTGCGACGACGCTATGCCGCGAACAGGCAGGTGGCCCTGTAACCGACGACTCGTCTACTAGTGGACGTCTGAAATCGGGGACTTACGAAAAGATTGTCACAAAGCGAGATGGAGAGCGCAGCGCACACAAAACCGCCCGGACGCGGAAATGCTCCTTATAGAATATAAGGTATCTTTCCGATAGACAGCTCGGTTTTAGAAAAGGGCGCTCAGCCATAGTCGTGGTTTGTGAAGTTACAGCAATTGTATAAGCGACAGACAATGCGTGCCACGCGGCGAGGAAGATGTTGTACTAGCGACACTGGACGTAAAGAATGCTTTTAACTTGGCTATGTGGGTCGAGATTCTGCAAGCACTAGAAACTTTCGGAGGCCCGGCTTACATCTTGCGACAGGTTGAAGACTATTTTAAAGACAGAGAACTAACGTGCGACATAGAAGAAGGACGTAAGACCAGGACAATTACAGCAGGCGTTGCACAAGGATCGATCCTTGGATCGGACTTTTGGAACGTGCTGTACGACGCGCTTTTAAGATTTTAAATTCCGCTCAACGTGATGCTGATAGAATGTGCAGATGATGTTGCGGCAGCCATAGTTCATATAGTAGCTGAAGACGCGAAAGAGGCCTAATTTAAGCTAAAATTCGTGATGCGACGCGTGCTCCAGTGGATGGGCAGCCACGGACTGCAACTAGCACTAGCAAAGACCGATATCGTGCTCCTGACTCGAAGGCAAATAGAGAATATCGTGACAATGACAGTCGGAAATGAAACAGTTAGGACAAAACTGACCATAGATACAAAACTGACTTTCGGAACACATTTAATAATGATAATAATAATAGTAGTATAATAAATGCATTTTAAATAAAATATTAGTTTATAAAAGTAGCTGCAATTGTTATACAGCTAAAGTAATCACATCATTAAAATATAATCAGTTATATTTATAAATCAATACTAAATCCTATTTTATATACTTTCTATATGAAAATAATATTCGTAAATAATTGTCTCCTGTTTAACAGTGATAAGAGTAATAACAAGTAATAAACTTTCAAATGGTTCAATTAGCTTGATCCTATATGAACTATTATTTGTATATATTGAAATATATAATTAGATTAAAGTAATTCAATTAGTTTCGTATTAATATTTTGAGTGTTCCGGTTATTGAAGCTATTTACTAATAATTCTATAAACTGCGAATATACAAATTCTATTACAATTCTTCTATTCTCTCTCTCTCTCTCTCTCTTCCGCTCTCTTCCGGTAAGTCGAGGCACATCAACACCTCGCAATATTTTCTGATTGTTTTTCACTCCGAGGAGTGATTCTTTTACAGCGGAGAGTATCCTCCAATCGGCCCTCAAGCTCCCGCCAAAAAACTGCATGTTTTGTACGTTTTTATGAGCCTGGAGGAGAATTCCGCTAAACTGCGACCAACTTAACCTCAAAACGTCATCTTGAACGAGGAGTTGGAGAGTGTCATCGTGCTACAGCTGCATCTCTCATGTTTACATCATTATAGATGGTCTGTAGTTTCGTTGTACTAAGCTCGATTGCTGTACATGGGAAACTTACCGGAGGAAGATGAGAAACGAGAGAAGCAGTAAAACATATTCTTTTCTTTGAGGTTAGAGTATCTGTTCTTCTCTCTCTCTCTCTCTCTCTCTCTCTCTCTCTCTCTCTCTCTCTCTCTATCTCTATGTAAAAATTTTTGCATCTTGCAATTGGCAACACTGCACGGCCGATTTTTTGGCATTCACCACCAGGGCGCAGCACCATCGCCTTAAATCGATCGGTAAAATTGACCTGCGAGTGTATTAACTGCTCAATAGATGCTGCTAACATCAGGCACACCAAATTAAGCGCCAATTTTTAAATGTATATGATTTTCTGACTTGACATAGACATACTCTACTACTTTTGAGGCCTTGCCGGACTATACATAAACACTATCACGTTTTTCCGACAATATGCTTTCTATATCTTGTGCTAAGTATAAAAAGACAACTCGCAGAGAAGCCAACTTTCATCGATGCAAAACTTGCCTCAAATGCTATCATAACGAGTGTCACGAAATGATGGCGCTAAAAAGTAATAAATTTGCATGTCAAGAATGCAAAAAAATAGGTATAATATAATATAAATAACAGCAAAACCAAAAACATTAACTGTACTATAGATAAGAGTCTAGCCTCAGCCAGCATAAGCACTGCAAATAATTCCGTGAATGATAAGAAATTCAATAATGACACAAAACTGGAGCCACTCACCACGTCCACCCCTACAATTAAATTGTTAAAAACGACCACTGAAGAGAAGAGAATCGAGGATATCGCCTCTACCACTCTAAATTGTTCGCGGTATTGTAATCTGCCATCGACCATGCTAGACTTATTTAACAACCAATTTGAGGTTCTTGCAAAAACAATTGAGTCTTATCATTCTCTCGTGGTGAAGAAGTTCGATAAGGTCAATAATACGTCAACAACCGTACCAGCAACCTAAGGGTTGACTGTTAAGCTGACTTCTCAGGTTTCGTCACTCGAGAAGAAAATTAACGAGCAGACATCCGAGCTGGCGGATCTGCAGAAAGATAGTCTATTGTTATTGCAAGAAAATACACTTTTAAAACAACAAGTCCAACAAATGGAGACTAAAATTGATAGCATGACCGACGGCATGAAGCTAATTTATAATTCAAATATCAATCAAAACCACAAGAAAAATGCGAATGACGACATCATCCGTGATGAACTTGACGCTAATGAGTCGCGTGTGTTCGTATGAAAATGCTAGAGATTGAAAAGGCTAGAGACCTACAATATTCAAATAACAGACTCACCAGTAGCCATACCGAAAAAACAAGTGTGATAACAATGAGCAACCAATACGTCCTGAAAAACATTGACTAGATGCAGTAAAAGCTCGTGAAACGGACGAAGGAGTGAATACGAGAGCGAGTTTTTTCAATGCAAATTCGATTAGACATTGCATTGAATAAATCCGACAACTTCTTAGCGAAAAGTCCTATCATCTATTCGGTGTGGCCGAAACGTGGCTGGACGACGAACAAATAGGCAGCGATCCCGTTCATATCAAAGGATACTCACTTGTGCGGCAGGATAGAAACGTTAATGAAGGGGGTGTAGCACTGTACATTCGCGAGGAATACAGGGTCAAAGTCCTAGTTACATCAAATACAAATGGACCGGGTGAACCCAAAAAACCCAAACCTAGTAACCCTGAAAATCCTAGCATACCTGAAAAACCCAGTAAATTATAAAAACCCAGCAAAACTAACAAACCTAGCAAATCTGAAAAACCTAAAAAACCCGAGTATATCATGTGTGAGATACAGCATGGAGATCAGGAGCCTGTATTTGTCGCGGTTGTTTACAGACGTCCTGCCATTGCCTTTCTCAAGTATTTGGATCTTGTGGACCAGTTGAGGGAATATTGTGACTTATACAGTCACAAAATTATAATGGGAGATTTGAATGCGGATCTGATGACAGACAGTGATGATGCGAAGTATGTTCGCAAACTTGCAACTGAACTGACGCTTCAGATTGTTCAGCACGGAGCGATCTATCACACTGACACTTCGCACACATGGATTGACACTATACTTGTTGACAGTAATGACTTCGTAACGGATCATGTCAACTACGAACCTACCTGGCCCAGCAAACACAACATCCTTGATGTAGCCATAAAAGTCCGGGCACCCATCCGTGTTGACGTTTCATTCACATATAGGGATTTTAAAAACATAGAACCGGAAGAATTACAATCCCTTTTGTCGGAATATAATTGGTCTGCCCTGGATGAATGTCACGTCAACCTTGACACAGCGCTGGACTGCCTTAACTCCAACTTACTGGATGCAATTAATACCCTGGTACCATTAAAGCGAGTTAAGTCTCGTAACGTCAGTCAATCCTGGATCGACGTTGAAATTGAACAGCTAAATAAAAAACGTAACACAACTTACAGACCGTCTTTACCGACAAAAGGATTGGGGATGCACGGTACCACAAAGAGTTCCTGGAGTTGCGAGGTGAATCCTTAATCAAAATAGAACAAGCTCGCATCGCCTATTATCAAAGTAGACTGCTGGGTAAGCAGCAAAGCGATGTTTGGAAGGAATTGCGCAACCTGGACTCCTTCCCAGAGCTAGAGGAGGGTTGCATGGATTCACGACGAAGGAACTCAATACTCACTTTGCGGGAGTATCCATTTCAAACGAAGAAAATCCCATTGAGATCGAAAATCTGGTTGCATCTGCGAGTGATGATGATTTTAAATTCAATCTAGTCAGCGCCGCGGATATCGTGCTCGCGGTCGCGCACTTTTCCTCTCAAGCGAGAGGCGAAGATGATATCCCGCAGAGTGTAGTTGCGAAGGCACTGCCAGTCATAGGGCAGCACATTGTGAATCTATTCAACTCTTCTCTGAATTGGGGCGTATTCCCTGCCCTCTGAAAGAGAGTACGAGTGGTGCCGCTGAACAAGTGTACTACACCATCGTCAGCGTCGGACTTTCGTCCAATAGCACTGCTGTGCTTTCTTTCAAAGGTTTTGAAAAAAATTGTGCATGATTGTGCTTTCAACTCAAACTGCTCTACTCAAACTGACAGAAGACGTAAGGACAGGAATTAACAACAGATTACTAACACTACTTTTACTGTTCGACTACAGCAAGGCTTTCGACACTATCTCGCCAGCCAAGCTTTTAGCAAAGCTGCGAGCTCTGGGGTTCTCCAGGTATGCTTTATTTTGGATAAGATCATATATATTAGGTAGAAAACAAGCCGTTGTAACGTGCTGGGACACTAAGTCATCTTGATTGTCAACTAACCTTGGAGTGCCCCAGGGGTCTGTGTTGGGACCCTTGCTATTCTGTCTTTACATAAGCGACATCAAGGAGCTTTTCGTCGATCTGAATAAAGACCTAGACAATGACGATTCAAGATGCATCAAACATCTACTATACGCAGACGACCTACAGATTTATATTCAAATAGAACCCGAAAACATCGCGGAGGGTATGGAGATTTTATCCCGTGCTGCACGAGCGATTGCTGATTGGACCGAGGGCGTTACCCTCAGACTGAATAAGATCAAGACTAAAGCTATTGTTTTCGGTTCATGCAGATACATCAACGCTCTTGAGTCACAAGGTATGCCGGAAATCAGTCTGGGAGATGGCGTCTTTGTCCCATTCTCGCAAACCGTTACGAACCTGGGTGTTATTCTTGATTCTAAGCTCACGTGGAAGCCGCACATCGACATGGTCGCAAAAAAGGTTAACAGAGTATTGTACAACTTGAGGTTTTTTAGAAAGTATACCACCCAGGATCTGCGCAAGCACCTAACAATGGCTCTGGTTTTTCCGCACCTTGACTATTGTTCTGTAGTTTACCTTGACGCATCACTAGAATTACGTAGCCGACTGCAGAGACTCCAAAATTCATGTGTGCGATACGTATTAGGTGCTAGGAAAGATGAGCACATCACCCCTTACAGGGAAAAATTAGGATGGACAAGAATAGACTCGAGAAACGCGGTTTTCGTGGCGATCACTGTCTATAAAATAATAAACATCAAAGAACCAGTTTACTTGAGATCTTTTTTTAAGAAGAACGAGTCTAAGCGCCCTGTAAGGGGCGAGGTAAAATAACTCTCTGTTACACACATGCGCACTGAGACAGGACGAAGATGTCTCCAACTGCAAGGTGCGCATTTGTGGAACTCACTCCCTTTTGCCATTTGCACTTTACCATCATTAATGGCTTTTAAGGCGGCGGTCAAAAATACTTCGCAAACTTGGATTAATGTTGTTGTTAGTCTTATTTATTGCTTTCTTTCTTTACATTATTTATTTATTTTAACCAATTTATTCATTAATTTATGTAATTTATTTATTTCTTGTTCAACTATCTTTTATTTATTTCTCTGTTAATTAATTATTTATTATTTATCTATCTATCTATCTATCTATCTATCTATCTATCTATCTATCTATCTATCTATCTATCTATCTATCTATCTATCTATCTATCTATCTATCTATCTATCTATCTATCTATCTATCTATCTATCTATCTATCTATCTATATATATATATATATATATATATATATATATATATATATATATATATATCTGTCTGCCTGCGTGCGTTCGGTCACCTGAAGTTTCGAACTATAAGCATTTGGGCCTATGGCGTAATTAAGTATCCCCTGCACTTCTATATGTACTACTGTATATCACTGTGTAATATTTGGAGAGCTGCTCTGTTGTCCCTTTTTTATTTACAGTTTAAAAACGTTGAGAAGGTTTCTAATATTTCCTTGGATCTGCTCGAAACGATCTATCTACTTTTAAGATTGTGCGCGGTTATAAATATTTATTCTTATAAAATAATGGAATTAATTGTGACGAATTTCTATATTAAATTATTCTCTACAGCATAGCTATGTTTTTATATATTAGATAAACTAAAATTTATAGTAAAGGTCACGCTAGACGTGACACTCTGATGACCCGAGTGAAGCTGGTAGCCCAATGCAGCGGTCGATGATTCGAGAGCAGGAGAGCTCTGGCCGTGGCGCTGATCGATGTCGATCTGAAGTGCCAGCAGCGAGCTGGAGAGACGCCGCTGGACCGAGCGCGCCGAGATATCAGTGCTTGAAAGGGGCCAGTATAGTTGATGTCACAACAGAAGGACCGGGACGGAACCACCCGAGGCGGAGGCAGTGATGCCATAACCTGAGTCCTGGGACGGTCTGTCAAGCGAGTGCATATAACACACTTGCGAAGATGTGTTTTGATCTTCAACCTGCCTCCTATGATCCATACTCGTCGCATGGTGTTTGAGCAAGCCAGTCGAAATCCGCTGTGCATACTCCCGCATACGACCACTGGTGAGCCCAGTCTATGATCAATTTCACCAGGTAGCTGCTCCCGTCCAATATTAGATGATATTTGTTCTTGCAGGGTAGAACAGAATGTTTCAGTCTACCTCCGACTTAAAGACTTCCGGATTCACCAAGAAAGCGATCAAGTTTCCTGAAGATGCTCCTCATGGGGACTGGCCGTAGGGGAGAAAGGCTTTCAGAAGCTCACCAGCCCTTACTGGTGTATGTGAGGCATACCCCTTTATTCTGTCCGGGGTCGAAGGAGACGTCGACATTTGGTCACGGCCCTGAGAAACCTCATCAGGGAAGAGGATCACTCAAGGATTGCGGGCTTTGCTGTCTGTGCGAGGAGGCAATTCAATGTTGAAGAAGGAACATCTGGTGTACAGTAGAGTGGTTCAAAATTCCCAAAAGTTTTCAAATATCAAAAGTAAGCATCTAAAAGGTTGGTATATGTCAAAAAAGTAAGTTTCCTGCAAGCTAGATGCTTAATGTTAACATTTAAAGGTGGCTACATTGAATTTAAGGTTTTTTAAGGATCACTGATGCAATTTTTCCGTAAAATCGCAAAGTAAATAATTAACTATACTACTAGAATTGAAAATAAATTGCGTCCTAACCATCAAAATTTTTATTCTTCGACTTAACAGTTGTATAAATTAAAATTTTGACTGAAAACAGGCTAGTTTTGGACATTTTTAATAACCTCAATCTTAGATAATTGTTCAAAAACCAAAATTATTTTGCATCTTTGTTTCAAATAGTATCAACAGAAAAATTGGCACACCATGGGATATCAAAATATGAAAGTTATAGCAGTCTCTGTAATGCATCGCTATACTAACATTTTAAATGGCATCTCTTAAAGTTTGATGTAATTTATTTCAGGTAATAAACGTCATAGATAATTATATGTAATTTTATGTGAAAGCTGATATGAAGATCTTTAATTTGCATTGTCTCAGCACTTCTAAGGATATTTTGATCAAAAGTTATGCTCAATTGAAATTTATAGAAAAAATTAATTAATAAAAAAAAGGAGATTGCAAAATATTGAAGAAAGTTCGGCTCGGATTTGCAGTCTCCCATTTACCACCTAATTATTTAATTTCAGCTTTCGCACGAAATTCCATACAAGTACCTATGATGTATATTACCTGAAGTAAATTACATCAAACTATAAGAGATGTATTTAAAATGTTAGTAAAGCGATGTATTACAGAGACTATAACTTCCATATTTTGATATCCTATGGTGTACCAGTTTTTCTGCTGTTACTATTTGGAACAAAGGTTCAAAATAATTTTGGTTTTTGAACAAGCATCAAAGATTGAGTTTATTAACAATGTCCAAAAATCGCCTGTTATAAGTAAAAATTTTGACTTATACGACTGTTATTTCGAAGAAATTTTTTCTTTACTGGTTAGGACGCAACTGATTTTCAATTCTAGTAGTATACTCAATTTCCAAAACTTTTTTAAGCATGAATAATTAAGTTTTAGTTATTTAATTTGCGATTATACGGAAAAATTACATAAGTGGTCTTTAAAAAAGCTTAAATTCGAGGTAGCCTAGTAAATTTTATCCACCTTATTCCATAAGGTGCTTTTCGTAAAAAAACGGCAAATTTGTTTTAATCAATTTTCAGGGATTCCGCGTGGAGACCGTCGAAATCATCATTTGACGCCCAAAAGCCGTTTTTGCATGAAAATCATCGTATTTCTTTGTAAATTTGTACTCTAAGGTTTTCGGGGTCGCTGATTTCGAATTTCATATCAAAATTATGAAATTTATAATGGCGGATCCAAAATGGCGTACCAAAATTGCTAAAAAGTGCTGATTTATGTAGAACTTTAAGTTTTCGAGATTTTACTTAACTAAATTAGTTAAAAAAAAATCTGTGACATATAATATTGAAAAAGAACATCATTTTTACGCAGAAACATGCTCTTCTTTTTATAATGTGTTAATAGTAGAAAATAAATTGTTTATTATTATTTTTTTTATTATTAATTATTACCACTAGTTACCCGATAGTTTCAGCATAAGACAGCATATTTCAAGATAATGTTATATGACTTACCAACAAATTTATTGTTTTAACCCATTTGTGAGCAAAATAGATCCTTTAGGTTTTGGATTTGTTAAATCAGACGCTATGATTGTACTGGCAAAAGCATATAATAGATATCCAACCATTGATGAATTGATACCAAGTTGTAATTACAAAACTTGTTCTCGAAAAAGCTGCAGATGTAATACAGCTATAATATACTCTATTGCATATTTTGTTAGTGTAAGAGTAAAGAAGATACGTGTAAAAACATGCATGAATAAGTTATCTTATGAATATATTTATTTATTAAATATATTCTGAAATATATTATAAATCTATAGTTTTATTATTGTAAATGTTTTTAATTATTTATTGTGATAATAATTTATAACGTAATATGGATCAGTTCAAATATGATTTAATCAAGGGGCGCGGCAGCGCCCGCTGGCACGTATAAGTACCCTCGGTACGATACGAAGCCGAAGGGCGCACCGTCGCCTTTTATACGTCTAATTGTGCCTTTTTAACCTCTTCAAAATCTTTAAATATCAATATCTAAACACTGATTGACTTATGTGCAGTCTATTGACACTGTTTTAAGAGATAATAATTTAGTCTAACAAGTAAAAAAAGTTTCTGTTAAAAAAGATTCATCTAATTGAAGATATAAAGCATAATATATTTGCTCAAATTTTTTCTTTTCATTTTGTTCTTCGCATTTCCGTTTTCTCTAATCATATATATGTGACTTCCGTAATCTCTACTCATATGTATATAATATACACATATCACATGTATAATACACATATACACATGCAGACTATATATATATATATAGTGCCTGCAGACAGTGCAGACGACAACCACAAAATCTTCTAACCTATTATCAAAATCAAATGTTGAAGGATGAAGGACGCGTTTGTGTCATTTGTATTATTAAAATAAAACGGGTTGTTTTTACGTGATTTGTTTTTATTACGTGATGAAAGCTCTGTACAACGATTTCGAAAAATATCGTACGTCCGAAAAAGTGGCAAGACGGTCATGTGGAATTAAATTATTGCAATCCCAAGTGTAGTTGGAAAAAGCTGCAGTTTTACATGGTAAGAGAGAAGATAAAGAAAATCCCAAGTGTAGTTGGAAAAAGCTGCAGTTTTACATGGTAAGAGAGAAGATAAAGAAAAAGACTAACAGTGAATTCTGTCGAAAGAGATGAAGAACGCACAACATTCAGGAGTACTGGATAAGGTATTACCATCGCTCCATTACTGCAGGAGGCTACACCAGAAGTTGTACCGAGACCATTTCCTTGACAGAATCTAAATCATCAAGGATACACAACGTCTTCTGTTGCAGCAAAAATCGTGGCAAAGTATGGATTTTAAGAGGGTCAGGAACTTGGAAAGAAAGAGCAGGGAATGTCTAGCATTGCAAGTAAAGAAGACTAGTAAAAGAAGAGGTAGAATAGTATAGTACACAAAAAGGAACAATTAAGGACGTCTTCTCTGCCTTTAAGTATGTTGCCCCCTTGAAACTCACAAGGAATAAACAAGATGAAACAAACATTACTGGAATAATGAAGTCATCAAGTAAAATTGTTTTGCTCAGAAATATGGTTCGAATTTCTTTGGTGCCCCGCTTATAGGTAAAGTCATTGTTAAAATGCATATACAGCAATTAGCTGTGATAATTGCATTCAACGAAGAATTATTAGATAAAATTTTTGTTATACTTGTGGTGTGCTACTTCTTAGTAACAAGTATTTATGTGCTTGTGTGTAATCATCATCGGGGATATACAAAGTCATCTGCTGATTCATCATAAACATACAGAGTATACGCCACTATGCACCAGAAAAATACCACACAATCATGGGGATGCAGTAATTGAATATCCACTCTGATGTTGTCATGATGTAAATATAATACAAATCAAGTTCTCCAATCAAGTTGGTGTATCGCAGAAGCATCTGTTAAATATTTAATACTCCAATAGATGTATGTTTTTTAACACAAATTTTTGTTATTGACAAGGGTGTTTGTGAATCTTTGTACTAGTGTAAGTGCTTCTTGTGTTTAAAGGATATTACTCAGTTTTACTGTAAACTGCTTGTTATAGCGAGGTATAAGGTCAAATGCTAAGATTCTGTCTTTTCTTGATATCTCAAGCAATTATACTCTGAGGGTAAAATAAACAGCCAGTGAAGTTTGAATACAAATCAAGTTCTCTAATCAAGTTGCTGCGCCACAAAAGCATCTGTTAAATATTAAATACTCCAATAGATGTACTGTTTTTTAACCCAAATTTTTGTTATTGTTGAGGGTCTTTGTGAATCTTTGTACTCGTGTAAGTGCTTCTTGAGTTTAAAGGATTATTTGAAAGTAACATATAACATACTCATGTTCTATCCAGATATAAAGTCAACACTGGCTCAGAAGGGTCATTTTAATGAAATTACAAAACTATAACTAATCAAATGTTTCCAAGCTCAGGTTTATAATTACATTAAAGAGACTCTTTTCACCCAGCGTTAACTTGATATCTGAATAAAACATGAGAATACTATAAGGTTCTTTCGAAGGAATTTTATTTAAATTTATTTTAAGTGAATTTTCATAATCAAAAAGGCCTACATAATGGTTTAGGTAAAATTGCAAAAGATTACTTCAAGTAGTTTAAAAGAAAATGAAGTCAATGAAACTTTCAAGTTACTCATACACAAACATTTATTTATTTGAAAGTAACACATAATATACTATTGTTCTATCGAGATATAAAGTCAACGCTGGCTCAGAAGGGTCATTTTAATGAAATTATAAAACTATAATTAATCAAATTTTGCAAGCTCAGGTTTATAATTATATTAAAAAGACTCTTTTCACTCAGCGCCGACTTGATATCTGAATAAAACATGAGAATATTATAAGGTTCTTTCGAAAAAAAATTTTTTTAATTTATTTTAAGTGAATTTTCATAATCAAATAGGGCTGCATAATGGTTTAGGTAAAATTGCAAAAGATTACTTCAAGTAGTTTAAAAGAAAATGGAGTCAATGAAACTTTTAAGTTACCCATACACAAACATTTAATTATTTGAAAGTAACACATAATATACTCATGTTTTATCCAGATATAAAGTCAACGCTGGCTCAGAAGGGTCATTTGAATAAAATTAAAAAACTATAATTAATCAAATGTTTGCAAGCTCACGTTTTTATTACATTAAAAAGACTATTTTCACCCAGCGTTAACTTGATATCTGAATAAAACATGAGAATACTATAAGGTATTTTCGAAAGAATTTTATTTAAATTTATGTTAAGTGAATTTTCATAATCAATAGGGCTACATAATGGTTTTGGTAAAATTGCAAAAGATTACTTCAAGTAGTTTAAAAGAAAATGGAGTCAATGAAACTTTCAATTTACCCATACACAAACATTTATTTATTTGAAAGTAACACATAACTTTCTAAAAAGTAAAATCTTGGCAAGTATATGTTTCGTTATTACCCACAATATAAATTAAAAGAAATACGCTAGAATTAAAATAGTAAACATAAACTAATATTCTATTTTTAAAATATTTCTATTTTTTCGAGAATAGTAAGAATACATTTCCGTCTCTGGAAAAGTTGTGAAATCTATAAAAAATACCTTTCTAAAAAGTAAAATCTTGGCAAGTATAAGTTTCATTATTACCCACAATATAAATTAAAAGAAATATGTTATTACCAAAATAAGACGTTCAATTATGAATTTCATGAATACGCTACAATAAAAATAGTAAACTTAAACTAATATTCTATTTAAAAAATAATATAGTTTAAAATATTTCCATTTTTTACTAATTCTGATAATCTCAAATGAACGCTAAAGAAATTAATGAAATCGATTAATAAATTGGCAAGTATTGTATTTTTATTTGTATATCAATTTCCTTCCTTTATTAATTAGTATGAAGTATACCAATTATTTAAAAAATATTATAGTTTAAAATATTTCTATTTTTTACTAATTTCGATAATCTGAAATAAACGCTAAAGAAATTAATTAAATCGATTAATAAATTGGCAAGTATTATATTTTTATTTGTAAATCAATTTCATTTTTTTATGAATTAGTATGAAGTATAAAAATTAATAATACCTTTCAAATTTAATATTGTAAGACATTAAATTTGACATAAATACATGTTGATAAGAAATAGGTCAAAAAGTCGAACCTCAAACACTGATTTATAATACTCTCGCTACATTACACTCGCGTTATATGTAGTGCTCATATGGCAATTCATGTCTATTATAGGTAAGCTAACTGATACTTTTTGAAAACAAGCCAATATAATATTACGGACAAACAGTTATACGGACATAGTTATATGTCGAAATTAAAGAGACCGTCAATGCACTATATTTTATATTGAACTACAGTTAAACCTGGAACATTTCTCGAGTTTAGGAAAAAATAACCTCGAACAGTGCCGAAGTTACCTAAGGTTCGTAGCAATTTAACGACGGCAGCTAGTCAGAACCCTAGATAAGGTATAAACTGTTTGTCCGTAATATTATATTGGCTTGTTTTCAAAAAGTATCAGTTAGCTTACCTATAATAGACATGAATTGAGCACTACATATAACGCGAGTGTAATGTAGCGAGAGTATTATAGATCAGTGTTTGAGGTTCGACTTTTTGACCTATTTCTTATCAACATGTATTTATGTCAAATTTAATGTCTTACAATATTAAATTTGAAAGGTATTATTAATTTTTATACTTCATACTAATTCATAAAAAAATGACATTGATTTACAAATAAAAATATAATACTTGCCAATTTATTAATCGATTTAATTAATTTCTTTAGCGTTTATTTCAGATTATCGGAATTAGTAAAAAATAGAAATATTTTAAACTATAATATTTTTTAAATAATTTGTATACTTCATACTAATTAATAAAAGAAGGAAATTGATATACAAATAAAAATACAATACTTGCCAATTTATTAATCGATTTCATTAATTTCTTTAGCGTTCATTTGAGATTATCAGAATTAGTAAAAAATGGAAATATTTTAAACTATATTATTTTTTAAATAGAATATTAGTTTAAGTTTACTATTTTTATTGTAGCGTATTCATGAAATTCATAATTGAACGTCTTATTTTGGTAATAACATATTTCTTTTAATTTATATTGTGGGTAATAATGAAACTTATACTTGCCAAGATTTTACTTTTTAGAAAGGTATTTTTTATAGATAAATATTACTTAAATAAAAGTAAGCGTAAATCTTACATCTATCTTAAAAATTTTAATTTTCACACAAATCAGCAATTTTCAGTAATTTTGTTACGCCATTTTGGATCCGGTATTTTAAATTTCTTAATTTTTATATGGAATTCAAAATCAGCAACCCGAAAAACCTTAGAGTTCCAAGTTCCACACAAATCAGCATATTCTAGCAATTTGGATACGCCATTTTGGAGCCGTCATTTTGAATTTCTTAATTTCGATATGATATTCAAAATCAGCGACGCCCAAAACCTTACAGTATCAATTTACAAATAAATAAGATGATTTTTATGCAAAAACGGCTTTTGGGCAAACGTTCATTTCGACGATTTCCGCGCGAAGTCCCTGAAAATTGTTTAAAAAATAATTGACAGGGTTTTATGAAAAGCACCTTATAGATTCGTGTGTGGCGCCTCCTGTCGCCCCGTCAAGTCAGCAGCAGGCGACCATACCGAGCGAGACGGACCTCGAGGTCGGCTAGACTTCCCAGCTTCGGACGTTCATCGCCATTTGCCGAGAGCTCATCTCGTACAGCTCTAGCGTCATTCAGGACAGTTTGTGTGCAATTACATTTCTCTATATAGTGTAAATAAGGCGAGTTAATATACGGAGATACAAAGAACAGCTGCGTGTTTCGCCCTTTCTATCCTCCGCATATTCCTGGCTAATTCTAAAGCCAAGGCAAGTATAAACACTGCACGTGACTCTTGTGACTGACTCCGCATGGCGGGAACCGCGCGGTGCTTATACATGTTTTAGACATCATAAATAGCACATTCCAGCAGAGAAACTGAGGGGACCTATTGGTTGAGGCAAGTTCAGTGAGGAAAAGGCGTTTCGTAAATTGATGTACGTCATTAAGAAAAGGTGGAGCAAACCGGAAGCTCTCAGCGATCGGGTCCCAGGCGATTCCAAGTTCATTGAAAGGGCCTTCTGTGGCCAGCTGTAACCAGCTAGAGCATAGTCGACTTTACACGGATATCTTCTAGTAGGCTGGGTGTGATTGACACCCACTTTGTCAGTTTAAAGCCGCCCGCCTTTAGCAGTCGTATAAGTTGATCTCGACGACAATGGGCGGCCGCCTCGGTGTCGGTTCCGCTGAGGAAATCATCAATGTATAACTCTCGTTAAACGACTTCGACTGCTTTGGGCAGCAGATCGCCTTCATCATCGTAAAGTTTGTGGAGTGTCCTCAAGGCAAGGTAGAGAGCACAAATCTCGTTGTAGGTGATCGTAAGTAGCAAGAAATGTGTTGTTGGTATCGTTTCCGATCGACTCCAGAGGATTCTTGTAAGCGTGTGTCTGAGTTGACCAAAATTTTCCGGATCATCATCTTAATGTCCGCACAGAATGCTATTCTCCATCTCCTCCACCGCGTAATGACGGAAACAAGGTCGTTCTGCAGTTTTGAGCCTAAATAATCCATATTGTTGAGCCATCTGACAGATGATATTGGGCAAGAGGCATTAAAGAATATGTGAAGCTTCCGCCCATCGTCACTCCGCTGCCAGATTCCGTGATGAAGGTAGTTGATGTCCAGGACGACTAGTTGATCTCGTGTTGGGTCAGTGTCCGCATGTGTCATGACCGTTGGTAATTTTTCATGAACTGCATCTCGGATCGTATGTTTGGTCCCTCACGGATTAGAGCGTGATGACAGGCACCGCAGAATTGACACAGCATTGGAGACGAACAGTTTTTGACGCTGTGCCTGTCTCGTGGGCATTGAAACAAACTTGCTCTATAAAAAGAAGGCTCCTGCAAGCGGCTGTAGTGAGTTTCTTGAACTGATTGTAGTGTTCCGTGAAATGAGGACCTTTACATGTAGAGCAGCGAAGAAAAGTGACCGTAGCAGCTGCAAAAGTTCAATGTTGATGAGCCCCTGAGATTTAATGGTTGATTTCCGTCGCTGAGCCACTCATAGCTTTTGCTTGGCGACCTGTTTCCAGCAGTTTGAATGTGCGATATTGACTTTCACGACCCGGTCGAAGTCCTCCAGCCCTCAGCATATTCGAGTGTGGAAAATTATCCATAATCTAAGAAGATTTTTTAAAATACACAATCATTTCTTTATTTAACCTTTAATATTTTATCGTTTCAATATGAGCTAGCAAAAAGATTCGCTCGCACGGAATCATGTTTGATAATGATTCTATTTAAATTGTATTTGAAAATAATAGCTATAAAATACATAAACAAATTTAATTTGCAAATCAGTTTTTCTTAAACTTAGTATGGGTAAATTTACTACAAGAAGTTTTTAATAAGTGTAATACGTAATGAATTAGTAATTAATAAATGTATTGTGTAAAAATATAGGTCTACAGTATACAATCTTATTAAATATTGATTAATATCGTTAGAAACTAATTGACATGCTTACAAATATAAATACAATGCACATAATACACAGTATTTCACTAAGGATCATAAAAAATGTTCTTAGTTTTTTCACCCGTCAGGCAAAGTTAGTCTGTCTGGTAATTTTTTACACAAACACATACACGTACATACACACATATATGCATACGCGCACGCACTCACGCACATACCACACATACATATGCACACACACATACGCACAGACACATACTTATACATACAGCATACATTTTCTGTAAATACCATATTCGAACGCCTCCAAGTTAAACAATGCTAGTCGAAAAGTGACAGTATCAACCCTGTTAGTAAAATAAGCAATTAGACCCATAAAACCCATACAAATTATAAACCCCATAAAACCCATAAAAATCGTAAGCCCCATAAAACCCGTAAAAATCATAAATTCCATAAAACCTATAAAATCTATGAACCTCATTGAACCTATAAAAATCATCAACCCTATAAAATAAAACCCATAAAATATAAAAATCTCATAAAACCCATAAAATCCGTAAATTCCATAAAACGCATAAAAATCATAAACCCTGTAAAACACATAAATATCTTAAACCCCATAAAACTAAAGAAAATCATAATCTCCTTTAAAGCCATAAACTCCATAAAAGACAAAAAGCCCATATAACCAATAATATCTGTAAACCCATTATACCTACAAAAATGATAAACCCTATAAAACCGATAAAAATCATAATCCTCATAAACCAATCAAATTTGTAAACCACATAGAATGCATAAAAAGCCTAAAATCTGTAAAAATCACCATACCCATAAAACCCATAAAATCATAAAAATCTGAAACCCCATAAATTCAGTAAAAATCATAAAATCATAAATCTCATAAAATCCATTAAATTCATTAAACCCGTAAAAATCATAAACCCCATAAAATCAATTAGTCACGTTAAACCTGTAAAAAAAATGCAAGTCTTATATAAAACCCATAAAAGTTGTAAAACCCACATATCTCATAAAATTTATAAACCCCATACAACCATAAAAAGCGCTCCTAACTGCTTTAGCACAATGCTTTCTCAAAGAGATTTAATGGCTAAACAATTATTGAATTTTTATAGTGATAAAAGTGATTTTAGGAATAATCGACAATGTTATAAAGAATGTTATGGACAGTACTATGCTCTTAAGGTAAATACAAATAGTGAATTATTGGCTCAGAAATTTAATCAGTTCTACTCTGAGTTATTTCTAATAAACCTACTTTTCAATAAAATATACAAATGCGTTTATACGTGATTGTGATCACACTTTTTGATCATATAAGATGCATATTCTAGAAATAAAATCGTGTTTCGTTCAGAAGAATAACTTGAGAAGGAATTTTTTTAATTTTTAACTTCTGTAATGTATAAATTTACAATAACTTTTTTCTCAACTTTTAAAAATTTTTGAAATTAGAAAACGCATTTCTTTAATAAAAACCAATTTAAAGTGACTATAAGATGTACTAATTGGAAGGAACTCATGTGAGTTTTACGAATATGTACATTTTTTGACATATCAAACTTTTAAAATACTACATTCAAATTTGACTTTTATGAGTTTGTTTACGATCACAATAATGTGATATCTAAGTATGTAGTTTCTTGAATGATTCCCTCATAGAAAAAGATCTAAAAGAACGATTATTTTTAATTTGAGAAATAAAGATTGCAGGTAGAGTCGAACTCACGATATCTGCTTAGTCGGAGCAGTTCCTTAGATATTCGGGCCCTGCATACTGACTCTTTCAGTCTCTTAAAAAGTTGTGAAATGTATCTAACAAATCTTTTTAAAAGTAAAATATTGGAAAGATAAGTTTTATTTTTCCTCTATCATAATTTGAAAAAATATGCTATTATTAAACTAATGCATTGAATATAATAATATAAATTTAACGAAATTCTTTTTCAACAGGATTTATATAATGTGAGGTAATCGAAAATCCGATTAATATTTTTTTAAATAATAGCAAATGTTTATAAATAAACTATAAAATAATTACTTCAAATTATATAATAAAAGATAAGATTTCTACTACAATATACAGCTTCTGTTATTTCTGTTAATCACAAATAAAGGCTAAGGAAAGTAATCGAATCAACTAAGACGCTGTCAAGTATATAGTCTTCAAACATATATAGTATAAAATATATAAATAATGAAAATAATAACATTAAAAACTTTAAAGTTTAAAATGTTTTAAACAAATTTATTTATATGTAAATATATGAGCATCAAAAATAAGTCTTAGTTAATCACAAATTAGTGCATTGACGGTATATTTCATTTTGAAAAATAACTATGAACATACTTGACGGACCCGTTGTCTTACAGCTTAAGGTATATACAGAATAATATATTCCAAAGCAAAAATGTTATTGTTATCAAAATAGGTGAAAACAAATATAATACTTTTTCAAATAATTACGTGTTTAAGAAGTTAGAGTAAATAGAAAAGTAATCATAAGAAACCTATACATAGAAGTGAGAAATGCAATTTTACGATTTGGATAAACTATATCTTTAAGAGTAATTAGTAAAACAATTTATAAAATATGCGTCAGAAATTCAATATAAGTTGTTTTTGAAGTTAGCTGTTCTCCTATGAATTGTGTATATATTCATAGTTGTTTTTCAAAATAAAATATACCATCAATGCACTACTTTGTGATTAACTGAAACTTATTTTTGATGCTCATATATTTACATATAAATAAATCTGTTTGAAACATTTTAAACTTTGAAGATTTTAATATTATTATTATTGTTATTACTTTTATTATGTGCATATTTTATACTATATAATTATGTTTGAGAAAACTGGTTTACAAATAAAAATGAAATAATATACTTGACAGCGCCATAGTTGATTTGATTACTTCCCTCAGCCTTCATTTGTTATTATCAGATATAACAGAAGCTATATATTGTAGTAGAATTCTTATATTATATAATTTGAAGTAGTTATTTTATAGTTTATTTATAAACATTTGCTATTATTTAAAAATACTAATCGGATTATCGATTACGTCACATTATATAAATCCTTTTAAAATAGAATTTTGTTAAATTTATATTCCTATATTTAATGTATTAGTTTAATAATAACATATTTTATTCAAATTATGAAAGGGGAATAATACATTTTACGTACACTGAAAAAAATGTATTGCTCGAGCAGCCATATTCTGGTTGAGCGAATCAAACTGTCAATTGCTGATGCAACTAAACTTTGCTCTCACAGCTTCACTTATTTACCGGGATGAACATGCAATCGTGACGGCAACCATAATGTAGCTACGACAGAAATCTGTTCAGTTGCTAGCACCACATCAGTATAACTATCATGTAAATTTGAAAATATTGTTCTGCGAGGAAATACTTTTTCTCAAATGTGTATATTTTTTATATTTTATGCCCAGTTTTGGTTGTATCACCCGGGTAGTGGGACTTAATGTGAGCATATTTATACATAAAAATCCATTTCCAAAAGAAAGTCTTTTTTAGGTTTAACCCAGGTCTGCTCCCTGAAGGATGGGGCCCAGTCGAGATTTTTTTCTGTTCATTAACGCTAAACCTTTTGGAAATTTAGCAACATATATTATGTACAGAAACTAAGAAAAGGAGCCCAGAAAAACCTCGAAAATCCCCTTAAAAATGAGATATTCCTAAAAATTCGTTAAAAATGGTCAAAAAAATGAAGATATTCAAATTAGTCCAGGTGATGAAGGATTCGATGGTGACAATTTCCCTTGGCTATTTCAATTACAATATACATAATAAATAGATTTGTGGTGTGGAATTCCATTAGAAGAATGATAACAAAAGTTACACATGTTAGAACGTACAACATTAAAAAAAGCCCATATTTTCAGTGTTTTTTCACGAAGTTTAATGTATAAATGTTCATATTGTTTCTAAAACATATTCATTTCTATAACTTCACTAAAAATTTATTGGTATTGTTCTAAAGAACAACCACAAAAAATTCAAATGGATTCGTTGCATATTTCATTGCCTGGAATACTTTCAAGCCTGATCGGTAATAAAAAATAAAATATTAATTTGAAGACAATCTGTGTTTCGTAAATTATACACACACACATATATATATATATATATATATATATATATATATATATATATATATATAGATATATATATAGATATATATATATATATATATATATATATATATATAGATATATATATATATATAGATATATATATATATATATATAGATATATATATATATATATAGATATATATATATAGATATATATATATATATATATATATATATATATATATATATATATATATATATATATATATATATATATATAAATATGAATTTTACGCGACTCGCTACAATATATATATATATATATATATATATATATATATATATATATATATATATATATATATATATATATATATATATATATATATATATATATATATATATATATATTGTAGCGAGTCGCGTAAAATTCACGAACTAGTGGATGCGAAAGGGGCATGAGACGCCATCTCCTCCTACCATCACTCTAGTATAATAGAGGTAAGGGCTAGCCCGCGGCAACCGCGGATGTACATCAGGGCCACACTACGAATAGTGTGCCGTGCTCTCAAGATATAAGGGCTCCGAGCAGCCCACGGTAAAAGGGGACCGCACGCGATCGGAACCCTCTTCGACTCTGGCGGCGTGTTCAGCAACGGTCGTGCTAAACACGCAAGTGACGATTGACCTACGCGAATTTTATTTTTATTGTCGACTTTGTAAATATTGTTAACGTCATTGTATGATTTATTTAATTGTTTTTTAGAATATAGCTTTTTGTTGATCTTGTTAAATCGTTGTACCATTAATTAACCAGGACCCGCCTGCTCCTCACATCGAGTTAGGCCGACAAGCAAGATTAGATTGCTGTTCGCGTTGTGAAAGGATTAGTCTTCGCGTTTTCCCGCTCCTTATAGGTGCGAAAACCAGGACGTCGAGAAAACTCCCCACGAAGCCGAATGCTCGTGGATTCGGCGTATACGTGGGAAAAGCTTGCACAACTACATCGGGGTAAGGCTACAGCGGCGAGTCGCCGCGGGCCGCCTCAAAGGTAAGAGCTGCGATAAGCCGCGCATACGCGTTGCGTGTGGCGCACGCCAGCAGGATACTAGCTCCGCTAATAATTACGTTATTATTAATGATTGAGCACCCTGTTATAGATGGCGCCCTCCAAAACCGGCATTAACGGCTTAATTGATTAATAATCAATAGTTTAAAATAATTAAAAATCTAGTTGAAGTCAAATAAGTCTGAAAATTAAAATTTATTTTTGCGTTTTTCGGTAATTTTAAAATATTAACGTGCGAAATAGGTCGAACACGCGAGCGCGAGGCGAGCGAAAATTGATCACGAAGCTCAAAACACACCGAAGTGTATAAAAGTGTATGCGAGAAGGCAAGCTGTGTGTGTTGAACACAATACACAGAGAAAATAATATCTAAATCAACTTTTTGCTCTGACTCGCAACCTTAGGAAATAGAAAATTATAACACACGATTATAATCGATAAATAAGTCGAGCGAAATTACGAATAGTTATAGGAAGTCAGAGCAAAAAGCAATTAATCACGGTAGTGAAGTGTGTGAAAATTTAGTTCAGTCGCCTAGACTCACACGCCATGCTCAGTGATCCTGTGGTCGACCGACAATCACGGTTAAACAGCGTTCGGCGCGGTCTGTACTCGGATCGGCGAAAATTTTTTTTTGTTTCTTTCGATGATTGTATATTGCAAAAAAAAGTTATTTCAATTTTTTGGTTGTCCACTGAGGGCCAATAAACGATTATCAGGAGAAATAAAATTCTTTTTTTAGTTTTGAGATTTATTTTTGAAAAATAAAATTTTATCCGAGAGCGTTAACCAAAGTTAAGGGGTAACACCACTCCAGGATTTTCAAAAAATCGATTTTTTTTCGGCTTAAACAATACTTTAGGGTCATAAAGATAATATGCAATTGATCCTATACTGTCAAATAATTTTTAAAAGGTTCAAATATCGATTTTGCGGCAGCGCCTCGCACTGCTCGCTGAACGTGCTAAATGAGAGAGCGCGGCGCGTTCATCGCTTTTGTATTAACTTCATCTATCGGAATAATAGAAGACCTTGTTACTTAAAGAGTCAAAGGTCCTTGAGGTTCGTCAGGCATCTTGCAGGGTGTGCTAATACTGAAATTAGCTTGTATCGGTGTGTATATGTGTTAGTTAGTACAGCTGCAAAGCGACGCCGTGCACACGCTTCGATTTGTATTTCTGATGATTTTTCGTTTTTATATATTTATATATTACAAATTTCGTTGATTTTAAGTGAACAGTGTGAAAATTATTAACAATATGAGTAGTGAAGGACCAGTGTATGATGGCAAAAATCGACGAAGGGGAAAAAGAGCAATTTGAAAAGACCGAAAATTTCAAAGCGGCGGGCAAGTAACCGTTATGAAATGGAGAATCTAAGCGTCGAGGCGGTTGGCACATCGGCTCGAAAATTATCTACCATCGATCCTGATGATTTTGAAGTAGATGAAGGCTTTGCTTATCGAATTCTGAATTTTTTAACCATATTTACCGCTATATCGCAAGCTGTTGTGTGCAAAAAGTGCAAGTCAGATGTGACATTCACCGAGTGTGGAAAGCGTAGCTTAGGTTTCAAAATTGTTATTTAATGCCAAAACTGCGACAACATTTCTATCCCTTCTTCACCATTCCTTGAAAAAGCATACGACATTAATCGTAGAATGATTCTTGCTATGCGACTACTGGGAATAGGATTGAATGGAATAATAAAATTTTGCGCGTTCATGGAGCTCCCGCGGCCAAGTTCGTGGCGCAAACGCGGCTTCACGTCCCTTTTCGGATTTGTATCACTTATTGGATGGTGTACTGGCAAAGTGGTCGACATTTTAGTAAAATCTAGATATTGTAAGGCATGCGAATTTTGGAAAAAGAAAAATGACACGGATGAGTACAAGGAATGGCTCGAAACCCATGAAAACGAATGCCAATCGAATCATGACGGCTCGGCGGGAAAAATGGAAGTGAATGCCGTTATTGAGATGTTCCAGCGCTCAGAATCTTTACACCAACTTAAATATGCCAATTATGTTGGGGATGGTGATTCAAAAACTTTTAAAGGTATCGTAGACACGCAGCCTTATGAAAATTTGTCAGTAACGAAGAAAGAGTGCATCGACCACGTGCAGAAACGCATGGGTACTCGCCTACGAAATTTAAAAAAGAAAACTAAAGCTCTCGGAGGAAAGGGAAAGCTCACTGGTAAATTAATCGACGAATTGTCAATTTATTATGTTCTAGCAATACGTAGCAATTATGATTGTATAAAAAATATTCGGAATGAAATCTACGCAACGCTGGACCATAAATTATCGACGCACGACAAATCGAAGAACTTGATATGCCCGCGCGGCGAAGATTCATGGTGCTCGTGGCAGAGGGCCCAGGCCACTGGAGATTTGAATTATAAACACAAGCCAGCAATGTCACAAGTGGTATTTGACGCAATTTCTCCTATTTATGCTGAATTGAGCAGTGACGATCTGCTGACTCGTTGCTTCGGCGGATATACGCAAAACAGCAACGACAGTTTCAACTCGATCATGTGGTGTATGGCTCCGAAATCAGTATCCAGTGGCAAGCACGTTCTTGACACTGCAGTATATATTGCAGCAGGCATTTACAATGATGGCCTGTCAAGCATCATGAAGCTTATGCAGAAATTAGGCCTTAAAATAGGACCAAATTGTTTAAATTTCTGCATTGGAACTGATGAGCGGCGGATCAAGTTTTCCGAGCGGTCGCTCACAGATGCAGCCAAAAAGGTCCGCTTAGATTCAAAATCGATGAGAAAGGAAGAGGAGGAGGCAAATACTAATTTGGATGGCCAAATGTATGGTACAGGTAACGCAGATTAGAGGTAAACAAAACATATCGATGAATTCAGTGCATGTAAAACTTTAAACCCGTTTTTCTCGAAACCGGTTTTTTCAAACTGGGAGAACAGATTACTCGTAAACTATTGCATGGATTGGATTGAAATTTTTACTGTAGCTTCACAAATCGATTCTCTAAAAAAGTACGTAGCCGTTTTTCGATTGAATGTAAATTTTTTTTTATAAACAATTTACATAGTTTTTTTTTCGAGTAAAAACGACTTTTTTTAGAATTGCGCCATTTATACAAAAATTGAAATAAAAAAAAAAACCCTACGTACTTCCAAAGTTAACGTCATATAGATTAAGAATTTCTTTGGTTTTTTGTTCCAGGTCTCATACTTTCCGAGAAAAGTGTTCTCTCGTTTGGAGGTTTGAGAAAAGGCTTCTCACTATATTCGCTGTATAGCCGCCATTTTGTATATAAATGTAAAAAAAATATATTTTCGTACCTCAATATACGTATAGTAAACCCTCAAAAAGGAAATTTGATCCCTTCTTTTCTAGTCTTGTAAAAAACCGTACAAATTAGGCATTTTTTCGGGCCGCTAGAGTGGTGTTACCCTTTAAGCAGCGTTGGTAGCAGTCACTACTTGGATGGTTGACGGCCCGGGAACATCACACCTTAGGATAAGTTATTATTTATCTTGATTTGTTTTTTTACCGCAGTATTGTTTATTAATTATTAATAAACAATAACTTCGGAAAATTGGATTTTTTTTGGATTTTTGAAATTTATAAGAGAAATAAAACCATTTATGAATTTCTTTTCTTTATTTTAGAAAATTATTTTTCTGCAAAATTTTTGTTATCGAACTCTAATGAACAATGGTTTCGTAAAAATAATTTTTTTTTTATTTTTAGTATTTTTTAAAATAATCAATATATCGAACTGTTCAATTTCGAAAATTGTTCGTCTTCGAAATTATTTTTTATTAAACAATTTTGGACTTTCGTTTTTTTTTTCATTTTAGAAATTTTTTTTTGGTAAAATTAGTGTTTATTCATAATAAACAATAAAATCGAAAAATTCAAAATCCGGATTATATTTTTTTTAATAAATACTACTGGTTAAACCAACTTGGAAAAAATTTTGCAGAAGAAAAGTTCCTAATAATTTTGATATTTTATAAAATGGAAGAAATTTATTTATAAATAAATTGTAATTTTTGTAAATAAGAAAATTTTTGAAAAAATTAAATTTTGTTCTGAATTACCATTTGGAACATAAAAATCTAATTTTCCTCGAAAATAAAATAATAAAGCGCTCCTTTTCAGAATTTTTGAAAAACGAAACGAGAAAGTAGTCCACCGTTTCTTTTATTATTACACAAATAATTTAAGAAAATACCGATAATTTTTGTTTAGAAAATAGAATATTTCCAAAAACTTTTTTTTCGAATTCTTACTTTTTTTGAAATTAAGAAATAAGGTTTCGAAAACGTTGTAACCTAAAGCTGAATTCCCTTAGATATATTGGAGGAATAGCTCGGTTAAACTTTAGATTTTTTATATAAAATATTTTTTCAAATATTTTTTGGGATACAGCTAATTATAACAGAAAAATTAAGGGAAACAAAGACTGAGCTTATTTTTTATTTCTGAACAATTTACGAAAACTTTTACACACACTTCTGAGTTAGAAAACTAGATTTGAACTCAGAAGAGTGAAGTGACGAATAAAAATTCTTTTTATTAAATTTTTACGAAAATATACCCGTGATTGATTGGATTGACAAGACGAATAGATAGCGAAAACTGCGAAATCGAAAACGATAAGATTTGCGAAATTCGTACACTCAGCTGCAACAAGGAAAATTTAATTGCGAAATTTTTCTTGTGCCACCGATTTGCAATACCCTTGCATACAGTAGCAAACTCTGGAATCTTGCGTAGCGAAAGATAGATAACCAAGAATGAAGACAGTTATCCATCCAATCACAAGATGTCCAACGGAACAGAATCAGCGACAGAAGAGTGGCTGACAGAACTGAATGACCAACAGCTAAACGAGACACTGTCTGATCCGAAGATGTCTACCGAAGGCAACTGTCTCGCGCAAGCGTAGACAAGCCCAGACGACCCCTCGCCTGAAGACGAGGTCGGGTTAGTTGGGCAATCGCGTTTCGCCCCCTCAGAAGAAGGGGAGGAAACCACACAGCCGCAGGGGCTGATAAATCATCTGGAACGATATTCGGTGTCCGCAGAGCCTGTTCCCCCTGACATTGAAGTGTCAAAGGGGGAAGTGAAGGTTCAGCCACGACCAGACGAGCTCTCTCTCGAAGGCGAGGCCGATCAGAATAGACGAAGAGGGAGGAGAGACTGAACAGCCGCGAAGATCGACGTACTATCCAGAAGGACGTACGACTTAATCGATGCCGACCCCAGTCGAGGCTGAAGATCGACGAAGAGAATAGACCCGCTTGAGCAAACGAACGCATCCTTTCAAGAGCCAAGCGGCAGCTGGAAGTTGGTGGCTCGATCAGCACAACCGCAGAAGCGGGAGTACCAAAAGGAGGATGAAACACGCTGGTGGCTCCAGATAGGAATCGGCGACTTCACAATCCGGGCCCTATACGACAATGGGGCATCCAGTACAGTGATGGGGTCGGAGGGGTTACAAATAGCCAGCACGTTTGGGAGAGACATCTCAACTGAATGCGCTGGACGTGTCAAATTACCGGACGGTACCTTCCGTCCGTTAGTCGGACACGTAATGCTCCCCGTAACAAGGGCACCCATGCTAAGGTACACCTAGAAGTAGCCAACTTGGAGGTTGGCATAGCCGCCATCTCAGCAGCGGCTATCGCCGATGACACCGACGCGCAACGCGAAGAACTGGAGTCTTTCCAGGACGAGACATTGAAAGGCGAAAAAACGTACGCTCGAATAGCGAACCAGTACTTTTGGTCCAACATGTATGCTGACGTCCAGAAATACGTCCGAGGCTGCATGGTATACCAGCAGTGAAAGGTAGTTCAAAAGCCGCCCATCGGGTTGATGGGAATACGATCAGTAGAGAGGCCGTGGCAAATTGTGGCCAGCGACATCACTGGACAATTAGGGGGGGGGGGGGGGGTACGAATATATTTGAATATTCCAAGATCTATTCACCAAATGGGTAAAATGTATCCCCGTCCGGAAGGCGAACGCCCGAACCGTGATTAAGGAATTTCCATTCATACTGCCCGAGAGAAAACCCCGTGGAAAGGGAAAACAGAACCCAGAAAACTATGATCTCGTCCTACATAACGAAAACTCACAAAACTTGGCACGAGAATTTTCCAGAGTTAGCATTAAGCGATGAACTCCGCCAAACACAGCTCCACTGGTTTCAGCCCAGCAAAGCTGAATTATGGGAGACAACCGACGCCACCCGGAACCGTGAGACATGAGCAAGAAAACTCCACGTCAGAAGCCATACAGCAAGAATTGCTGCAGGCCTGGCATGCGCATATGTCAAGACTGCGCGCTGCGCAGGAACAATCCGCGCTACGCTCCAAGGCTGAACGGATCAGGCAGGCTAGTATTACGACGCCGGTCACCAAGAAGTAGCATTTCCGATAGGAGACATCGTCTGGCAGAAAAATAAGGTTCTGTCCTCGGCGGCTCAGGGCTTAACGGCAAAACTGGCACCTAAGTACGCGGGACCGATCATAGTATTAGCGATCCACGGGCCAAACTCATATAAGCTCTTCGGTCCCATGGGTCAGGTCGAGGAAGTGGTCCCGGCCGAAGACCTGAAGACATTCGTACCGGACGAAGATCCATCAGAAGTATCCATGATCACCCCAGACACCGAATCATCTCGAGCTCCGAGGGAATCTCAGGAGACGAGCGGCCCTCCAACGTCAGGTGAAAGCGCGCAAGCTACGGTCCCAGCGAGGGACATGGCCTCCGAAAACGTCGAGCGGGACGCTCACGCGAAGAAAATATCAGTAGAGATGACCGACATCCCAAAGAGGCCACGTGAGCGGCCAAAGAGTCCGAGCAAACTCAACAAGAGGAGTCTACCAATCCCATTATCCACACGACGGACTCAAAGAAACCCCCTCCCTTAGATCGATTCCCCATACCCCAATTGGTTGATTTTCGAAAATAAGCCGTAAGAGAGTTTAGGCGCCTTTAAACATAAGGTATCATCCGGATGATACCACATGTTTAGGTGAGCCTAAACACTCTAGTAGGCTGCTTTTACAGTCTAACAAGCGTGTGTTTGCACCGTGTCGAAGAACGGCCAAATTTAGTTTCGCTTCATAGGTATAAGAAAACACGTTATCAATACATGTTTGACAAAAAATATTGTGTGCACCTAGTAAACCTACAGCTCGCCTTCGGCTCTTGTTGGAAACCTCACACGCGGGCGAAAAAAGCCTACTTCTCCCCCATGGTACACAATATACTATTCTATCTACTTTTCTAGTGTCAATACCTGCATATTTATAATCAATACAAGAGGTACCCTTCATCACTAAAATAACGAATATTCGTAGTAAAATAGCTTCTGTCGCAAATACAAGGGTCCATTAGAACACACTAAGGGTTCTAGGCTTCGTTTGAAGGTACAAGAAATCACCTCATAAGTTTCATCAAAATTCGTGACCCGGAGGTATGGCACTCACCTAGTTACTGTGGGGTATAATCCATTACCCTCCACTCTTATTACCAGTCCTTCCTCCAACTCCACCTTACACTCTCTCATTCGGTTTCACCAACATCACCCAAGCGAATGACGTTTCTGTATATTCAATTACATTATCATACTTTACTATACTATTATTACGTACTACTACTGCGATCTTATTCATTACTTCACATAATTATTATTTTTGTATTTTTACTATGTATTTTACTGTTCTTTATGCCCTATGGGATTATTTAGTCCAAGGGTGGAAATAAACAATGACGCGATAGATATCTATTTATTGTTAGTAATATGTATGCTATTTTTATAATTTTATTTTATATATTGACTATATCCACTGTTGACGAAAGCTGATAAGCATGTTTTTGTGAAGAGTTATGACTGTACAATTTTTATACTTCAACAATTATGTTATTATGTATATATATTCTGTATTCTTTTTGATGCATAGTCAAAATAAAAAGTATATCTATCTATATATCTATTTCTCTATCTCTCTCTTGCTTTTATACCCCGAATACTTCTTACTAAGTCTATCACTCTCTCACGCACTCACTCACTCATTGGCGGACTCGCTTACTCACTCTCTTACTCACTGATTCACTCGCTCACTCACGTACGGACTTATTTCTCCACTTACTCTCTTTTAATTTTCCAAATCTCCCCCATACTATTTCACTCTTACTAACTCACGCACACTCACTAACACGTTCTCGCACTTACTGGTTTACTCCACAATTACTCTCATTCTCTTACGCCCTCTCCGTCTCTCTCTCTCTCTCTCTCTATCTATCTCTCTCTATTTCTCTGTCTCTCTCTCTCTCTCTCTCACTCCTAAGTCTCTCTTACTAAATCTCTAACCCAGTCAAACACTTACTCACTTGCGCACCTGCTTACTCACTCTCTTACGCAGTCATAAAGACACGAAACTCTCTTTCTCTCAATCTTCGAATTTTCTTACTAACAAGGAGAATACCAACCCTGCGGAACTCGGTTTGATGAGGTTTTGGGAGCTGCTTTCTAATACCTAAAATGAATCCCAGCGCCCTTAGTGTATTCTAATGGATCCTTGTATTTGAGAAATAAGTACTTCAGTGAGTGGGTGAGTGCGTGCATGCGAGCGCAAGTGAGTACGTGAGTGAGTGAGTAAGTAGTGAATGAGTGAGTACGTTAGTAAATGAGTGAGAGTGTCTGAGAGTCATGGAGACATAGAGAAATAAAGTCAAAGAGAGACATGGAGAGAGTAAGAGGGAGAGAGAGAGGGAGAGCGAGATTTTAGATTTAGATTTAGATGTATTTGTTTATATCCACCCTTGGACTAAATAATCCAATAGAACATAAAGAACAGTAAAATACATAGTAAAAATATAAAAATAAAAATGATGTGACGTAATGAATAAGATCGCAGTAGTAGTACGTAATAACAGTGTAGTAAAGTTTGATAATGTAATTGAATATACAGAAACGTCACTTGGGGTGATGTTGGTGAAACTGAATGAGAGAGTGTAAGGTGGAGTTGGAGGAAGGACTGGTAATAGGAGTGGAGGGTAATGGATTGTACTCTACACTAACAAGGTGAGTGTCATACCTCCGGGTCACGAATTTTGATGAAACGGATGAGGTGATTTCTGGTACCTAAAAATGAAGCCTAGCACCCTTAGTTTGATCCAATGGGCCCTTATATTCGAGATATAAGCTATTTTAATCCGAATATATGTTATTTTAGTGAAAGAAGGTACCTCTTGTAATGATAATAAATATACATGTATTGACACTTGAAAATATGCCTTGAAAGATAATAAAAGTAGGCAGGAAGAGCTTTTATTTGAGACCTGTAATGTTAAGAAATATTAATTTGAGCCAAAGTTATTAACAATTGAAGATGATAACTAAAAATGTATAAAAAAAAAAGAAATTAAAACACTTTAATTTCTAAAAATATTCATGCATTTTTAGTCATCAGCTTCAATTGTTAATAACTTTTGCTCAGATTAATATTTTTTAACGTTACAAGTTTCAAATTAAAGCTCTTTTCCCCTACGTTTATTATCTACTGGGTCCTTTTTTCTAGTTCTTACGCATGCAGAGTTATAATCACTAGAAGAGGTACCTTTTTTCACAAAATAACGTATATTCGGATTAATAAAGCTTATATCTCGAATACAAGGGTCTATTAGAATGAACTATGGGCGCTAGGCTTTATTTGAAGGTAGCAGAAATTACCTCCTAAAGTGTCATCAAAATTCGTGTCCTGCAGGTATGACACTCTCCTTGTAGGTAATTGTGTAACCACTAGTAAGTAAGTCTCTAAGTAACTGGTAATGGATTATGGTATGCATTGCAGTCTGACGGAAAATGATCATTAATACTACTATGAGAAAAATGAGTAAAAGGTGAGGTTGAACGTGAAGAAACTACACCTATACTGTTAAGGGAATTCCATAGGTGGTTTTAACGTTGCGCTTTGGTTATTTAGTTTGCGTAATAAGTGTCTTTTGAGATTCGCAACATTGTGAGAACTAAACTGTGCAGGTCTTGATATTCGGTAAGTGGTCATCCCCTGTCTCGTGCCCTCTTATAGGCTCTGTCGCGTTGTTTCATGGTTTTCGGCGATTGTATATAAAAATGTAACGGAGTGTCGCAAACTTATCAAGGGATCACGTAATAGAGTTATTAAAGTGCAATACCATTTGTTCAAGATTACTGACGTTAGATATATTACTAAAATTATTAAAATTTCTAGATAATTCAACGTGATATTGAGACTTTTTGAATCCACGGAAATTACGAGAAGTGATATGACGAGAGAATTTCATCGTAATACTAAGAGGTTTGATTAGTTTAATTCTGTCGTCCATAAGTAACGGAAACATACTTTCCATGTAGTTTTGCTGAAAAGAAAATGATGTATTTTCTTAATTAAACACACATAGACACAAATACAGACACACACACGCACACACACACACAAGCACACATACACTCATAAACATAAAAATACACACACACATAAACATAAAAGTACACATACTGACAAGCGCACGCGCCCACGCGCTTACACATACACATACACACACAATTACGAAGATTAAGAAATTTCAATAAAAACAATTTTATATTTTGGTCAAAGAACTTCCTAGACCTATCTTAAGGAATTAATTAAAGAATAATTTAACCTAAAGTTGCCGTGCTCAAAGTTTATATCAGCTATATTAGTTTATATTATTTGTTTGAAAACTTTGCTTTTTATGAAAATCTTTTATCTAATCTTCGTACGTACAAGGTCCTTATTTTATTGTAAATTAGTATAAGAAGCTTGTAGTTATCTCTAAACTAGTCAGATGATGTACCTGGAATAGTTTATTCATGGAAAAACAAGCTTTAAATGTGATTTTTAGAGGTGGGCTTTATAAATGACTATGAGAATTGCTTTTCCCTTATGTATCTCTACAAAACAATTAAATGATCTAGAAATAGTTTGTAGCGACTATTATCAATAGTTTAATTTCTTACTTTAGTTATTACAAGCCAATTGTTACGTTTATTTAATTTAATGAAAGTTGTTCTACTTATAATAATTATAATAATATCTGAAGAAAAATTGAGATATATATTTACTTCTGTTGTGTATCCCGAGAAGGACAATTTTTTTCAAATCTCTATAATTCAAAAACTATAGGATGTAATTTAACAAAATGATTACTGAATATTACTTTCATATAAAGATATATTCCTGTAAAATTTAATGGCAGACGTTTAATTTCTTCCTGAGAAACACTGTATTCTTTGAAAACTATTGTTTTATGGATTTCTTTACTGAAAAAAGTTGTCTTTACAAAAAAAGTTGTGTTTGTTGTTACTTACATACATACGTACATTCATACATACATATTTACACACACTTATACTCACACATATACACACACATAAACATACACACATACATATATCACTGAGAGAAAAATGTAGTAACTATTACTATACATGTATAGTAAATTGCGAACGATGGAACGAGTTGGTAACCAGTACTATACATATTGAAACTCAGTACTCAAATAGCTAGTAATCAGTATACAGAATCCTTTATTTGTATAGTATTTATTACGAACTCGACTCATCGTTCCCGATTTACTACACATGTACAGGAATCGTTCCTATCTTTTTCTCTCCGTTCACATACATACATGCATACATATATACATACATACATACATATACATATATACACAGACACACACACATATATACACACAGAAACATACGCATATACACATGCTTGCACATGCGTATACACACACGCGCGCACACACACACATCCATACAGCGGACATTTTTTGGAAGTAGCTTATTCGAACGCAAAATTAAATTTTATTAAAATAAAACTTTTTCTTTGAGAAAGCAAAACACATGCAAAGTCTTAATTGATATTACTTTAAGAAACTCAACTTTTAGATACAAAACGTAGCTCATTTTTATCCGGAAGGTCTCCACTATTCAGAAAAAATATTAAGCATCTTTAAGATTATAATATCAGTTTCATTAATATTATACGTTATTTGTCTGGTGTAATAAATAAAGCAGCAAACTTTAAACTTACCTTCGAGCTTGCGGAAGTCTCCCTCGGGCACGTCGCTCTCATCCTCCTCGTTCATGCGGCAGGGTGTGCATCTGTCGGGTATCCTAAGATATGTATCGTGGAACATGCAGGTCTGGAGGTATGACATGGCGACGGCACATGCTTCGCGGTCGCTGGCGCTGTTGGTACACATGCGCTGATAAGGTACTGGCTCGACAATACCGAAGCACGAGCTGAACTCTGAGCTCTTGTTGGTAAAGAGTTCACGGCAGAATTCGTCGCCCTCATCTCCGTCATCATCCTCATCCTTATCCTTGCTCGGCTGCTGCTGAATGTGGTGAGCCAGGTTCTCGATGCTACAGTCGGCTAGATCTTTCAGCGCCCAGCTGTGTGCAAACTGGCCAATGTCCTGCTCGAGTTGGCCACTTGAAGCCAAGCTGTCATCTGCCTGCTCATTATCCATGGTGCCGAGCAAGCCAGCTATTTTGCCGTGGTACCAGCCTGCCAACTCCAGCGTGCATAGTTCGTATTTAAAGTTGCATTCTAGCTTAAACTGCTTGTTCTTACGTTCGACTGTAACAATATTCTCGTCCTGATACACGAAGACCGTTCCGTTGTCCACCTCCATCGGTAGCTGCAGATTCGACCTCTGTCCCAGCAGCTTCACGCTCTACAATTTTTTATCCCTAATTTAGTATGATTATCATTTTATTATACAACTAGCTATATCTGTTCGATCGCTATATACTCGATATATATATGGAAATATGGTCATATTTAGCTCCGAACAACTTTAAATATATAAGGTTTAAAAGATATGTCAACAAGCATTCTTCATACTAAAAGGAACATTAGTTCTGAAATTGAAAATAATTTCCTTTTCGTTTTCTATATCCCAGTGAATTACCAATATACATATACTGGGTGGACCGTTTTAATCTATTATGGGCAATATCTCAGAATTATGGTTGGATATAGAAAAATGTTTCAGACAAAAGTTGTAGAGGTCAAAGGGGGTCAACTTTTGGTACCAACGAGCTTGACCTTGAACTTGTTTTTGAAGGTCATTTCAAGGTCAAGATCGTTTTTTTAAATGAGAAGACCTACTTTTGACTTCGGATTTGAAAAGTGCAGAAAATTTTACCTCCAAAATGATATTTTTAACAAGGTCATGGAAGGTCATATGAAGGTCAAATATGCGAAAATTGTTAAATAATAGGTGTTAGCTTGGAATAACGATTGGAAACATCGAAATGTTTTCGAAAAAAGTTATCAAGGGTGGAGAGTATCACCTTCTGGTTCCAATGACCTTGAACTTGAATTTGGTTCTCAAGGTTATGTCAAGGTCAAAGTGATTTTTCAAGTGAGAACCCCTGATTTTGATCTCTGATACGGGAAAAATAAGAGAATTCACGTTGAAAATGCTAATCAAGATCATGGTAAGGTCGTATCAAGGTTAATTTATGTGCACTTCAAAAGTTAAAAATAAGTATTAAAAAAATGATCTTGACCTTGAAATGACCTTCAAAAACAAGTTCAAGGTCAAGGTCGTTGGTACCAAAAGTAGACCCCCTTTGACCTCTACAACTTCTGTCTGAAACATTTTTCTGTATCCAACCATAATTCTGAGATATTCCCCATAATAGATTAAAATGGTGCACCCTTTATATATATATATATATATATATATATATATATATATATATCTGAAAAAATTCACATACATTCTAAATACCATATACAATAAATTACATTTTTACGTGTACGTGTAGAAAACACGAGTTTACGTAAAGCACCCACCACTTCTTACAAGTATATAATATAGGGATATATATATATATATATATATATATATATATATATATATATATATATATATATATATATATATATATATATATATATATCTTCAAAAAAATAAGAAAAAATGTATATATATATATATATATATATATATATATATATATATATATATATATATATATATATATATCCCTATATTATATACTTGTAAGAAGTGGTGGGTGCTTTACGTAAACTCGTGTTTTCTACACGTATACGTAAAAGTACAATACACGTACAAGTAAAAATATATATATATATATATGGATGATTTCACGTCAAGTGAACAAGTGAAAAATTTAAAAACTCTGAAACTTTAAGAAAATGATGCATTATATAATCAAAATATGTAAAAAAAGTTTCAAACCCTACCTCTATTGGTTCAGTATTTATGCCAAACTGAAAAACTTGATTATTTGCATTTTTTTCAAAATGTATGTAGTTTTATCTGGAGAAGTATAAAAAATAAAGTACTTTAGTCCGTGTGTTTTTCAAAGAGAATTTGATGCAGAATATGATAGTAATGTTTGCATCACCAAATTCAATGATTTGGATTGATCCAAATTTCTACCAAGACACCAATGAAATTTTAAGCTAAGCGCCACAAGCAACTTTGTTTAAAAAAAATTTCAATAATAGTTTTAGATGTATATTTTAAGATAAAATATGATTTAGAAAGGTAGTACAACTCAGTTACGAGAAAAAAATAAAAGAAATTTGCTTATTTTACCAAAGTTAAACTCTTATGGGATGTAACATGTAAATTTGTTTCTGAGAAAATAAGCCAATTTCTTTTATTGTTTTCTCGTAACTGAGTTGCAGCACTATTCTAAATCTTATTTTATCTTAAAATATACATCTAAAACTATCATTGATATTTATTCTAAAAAATTCTTTGTGACGCTCAGCTTAAAATTTCATCGGAATCTTGGCAGAAATTTGGACCAATCAAAATCATCAAATTTGGTGATGCAAAAAATACTATCATATTCTGCATCAAATTCTTTTTCTAAAACACACGGACTAAAGTAATTTATCTTTTATAGTTCTTTAGATAAAAATACATACATTATGAGAAAAATGAAATAATACAAATAATCGTGTTTTTCAGCTTGGCATAAATGCTGAACCAATAGAGGTAAGGGTATGAAATTTTTTTACATATTTGGGGTATGAAATACATTATGTTCTTAAAGTTTCAGAGTATTAAAATTTTTGACTTGCTCACTGGAGGTGGAATCTCCCATATATATATATATATATATATGGGTAATTCTCTGGAAAATCTTTTTTTCTTTCTTCAGTGAAAATGTTCCTCTTGGTATGAAAAATGTATGTGAATTTTTTCAGATTTCTTGAATATAAATATATATATATATATATATATATATATATATAGAGCGCAAGTCATTGGCAACTATATATATATATATATATATATATATATATATATATATATATATATATATAGTTGCCAATGACTTGCGCTCCTAAATTTCCGACAATTGAGGTCTCCCATTTTGCACCTATATTTTAAATTAAATTAAAAATTTTAGTGTCAACTTTTTTTTTATCGTGCGTTTTTTACCATAATGTATAATACCTTACGTAAATTACGTTAGAGTTTAATAGTATGTCGTTTACTTTAGTTTAGAATGAAGTTACAGGGGTGCCAACTTGATGATTTCCGAAAATGTACCTATCTTCTAGAGGCTGTAATTTTGGTTATATGAAACGGTTTTGAATGTACTGAAAAAGGTATTAAAGGTCTTTTCCAAGACGAAAAATTTAAAATGTGGTAGACCGAAACCGTCTTGATTACGTAAAATGGCGCACGATCTAACATAACCTAAAGAAACAAAATTTCTGGTTTACATTTATCTCTGTAGAGGTGACCCATTGAGCTGCCAAAAGGGTCTAATATATTATTTTCTTAAAGTTTGTGAAAAGATGAAGACATCCTTATTTGGTGAATTCAAATTGATTAAAATGGGAGCTCTCTAGAATGTTCTGAAAAATAGCCGTATTTTGGCCATGTTTGAAAATTCAAAACACTACTGGGTCAGACAGTGGACCTTCGGGGCTGAAAACTTTTTTGAGAGCATCTTTTTATAGGTACTTTCATATAAAAAATTGGCAGAAAGTAACGAAGACTCGAGTGCGCACGGATTTTTAATATCATATATATTATATGCTTACAAGAATGGTTTGATTGAACTTTGGGAATCGTTTTCTGGTACCTAAGAATAAAGCCCATTCCCCATAGTTTTTATAAAATGGGTCTTTGTACAGTAGATGCAGTGAATTTCATTAACATTGATAGTATATCTATATTTATATTTTATATTTTTAGAATTACGTTTATGAGCAATACTTATATTTTTAACTCTATTTTAACATATGGGCATTGTTAACCGCTCTAACCAGTCAAAGTTTTCATTTCTAGGTACCAAAAGATACCTTATTAAAATTCGTGACCCGAAGGTGTGATACTCTGCTTGTAAGAGAAATAACTATTATCATTAAATTCTATAACGTAACTGATACCTATAGCGTACGAAGTCGAATCTATAGGGTATGACCTTAAATATGGTCATTTGATTGTTTCTAAAAAATTTCTAAAAGGGGTTGTCAATTTGTACAACTTTCGAATTTTTAAAAATATTTAAATCGTTATCTTTGCCAAGAAAATAATTTATGTACGTCATTAATGCATTTATTTGATACTAATTCAAAAAGTGATTGGTGCATATAATTTTTACCAAATGGACTTAAAAAATTTGTAAATATTTCAATATAACAGACAAAACTTAGCATGATCAATTGTGTTACAATATTGTTATTAAAAATGCTAACTTTTATTTAAAGAACATAAACAATTTATTATCTTAAAGTTTCAAAAAGATTCATTGAAATCTCTTGCGGCGTTAATTTTCTAAAATTAGAAATATAGTATCGAGAAAAACGCGTTTAAAGTTTCAATTTTGTATGCTATCAATTAAATATTTAAATTTTCCTCCTTAATTTTCACCGCCTGAGAAGTAAAAAATTACTTATAATTATAAAAAATATTTTTATTTAGTCAAAATATAAACTCGCCTGCCCTTCATTGAGTATTAATAGACTTCTGTACTTCTGTAAGTTACAGACGTCAGAATAAACGGCACCTTAAAAAATATTGGAAAGAAATGTTGAAAATTTTAGCTCTAATATGTTTTTTTCTCATACCCTGACGTAAAGTATTGTGTTTATTCCCCGTATCCAGGGAATAAAACGCCACATTATCTCACGCCTAGAAACTGCTACGGGCACGTGCGTCTTTCTGCCGTTACTCCCGGCTAGCGCTGATGGCGTGTCGTTGCCCTCGTTTCGCTCTGGTCGAAAATTACGCAGGCGGCGCTAGTAGGGAGTAAAAGCAGAGGCGAGTATACGCGTCGCAGTTTCTAGAAGTTAGGTTATGTGACATCTTTAATCCTGAAATCGAGGATTAAAAACAAATAACTTTCCGTCGGGCATGAGAAAAAATTCGCGAGTTTGTTACCCTCGCTTCGCTCGGGCGGCAACTAACACGCGAGCGTCAATAGCCTATTTTTCTCCCTAGGTGCATAATATACTATTATATTACATATTATATTACATGTATATTCATCGAAACATTTTTATTGTAAATTTTAACACATTTTAGGACATCTGCGATCATCAAGTCTGAAATTTGATTAAAAATGCATGCGTTGTAAGAAAACGTATAATGTTTATTATAAAATTATAAATTCTACGTGTGGAATTGCTCATTCTATCATAAGCGCCTAAACATTGCTAAAACCAGTTTGATATACTACTCCAGATAAATTTTTAATAAGAAAAACAGTAATAAATGTAATAAAATTATTCACAATAAAGTTGTAATATTTTGAAAATTATATTTATTCAAATACTACTTTATTCAGACCCTAAGAAAGTTGTGAAATCTGCCTAAAACTTACTTTTTACAAAAGTATAAGCAAGGCAAGTATGATATTTTCTGCCTTCATATTAGTTAATGAAAAACATATAAACACTATTCTAAAAGAGGAATTTAGTAATTATAAAACATCTGTGTAAAATATTAAATATATTCATGAAACTATTTGTGACTTTTGATTTGAATTTCGATTAAGCGTTATTAATAATTAATGTTTGTATTTACTATTTATATGCTTTGGAATGGTAAATAAACGACACAATTTTATACTAAAGAAAGTAGGGACATCAACTAACAGATTGTCAACTAAAGAAAAAATTTCTTTTATACTTGTAATTTTCGCTATACCATCGTTCTGTAATTTCCTTTTAAAATTTCATACGATGTCTTTAATTGTAATAACTATAAACATACGGGCCCGTCGCCCTATAGTTCAAAATGCATTAAAAGAATAATATTTTTTCATTAAAATAAAGTAATTTTTCTACAGCTTGTCTAGTAAAAGTTAAGTGAAATAAAAAAGTTAAATGTAAAATATAAGTAGATAGTAATTACGAGTACCATTGGCGGGGTCAGTGGTAGCGTGGCGGATCGCTCACGAAAGTTCAGCAGCGTTGTGGCGCGGTTGTACTTCGATGGATGACCGCTCGCATAACCAAGGGTATCAACAATAGTGTTTTTTCCGGTAGTTAAGGAATGATACTTAACTAGCAAGTTGATTACCTTACCGCACTGTGTCCTGGTGGAGGATTTACCTACAGATTTTCATCCGCCACAGGTTGCCGACACAGGTAGAAACCTGTCATTATCGGTAACTTGGGCGAATGCGGGAACGGTGTCGGGAATTAGGATGAGTTTGTTAGGATAAAATACCTCTACACACAGGTAGTGGGGGTATCCTGTAAATACTCGAAAAGAGTATACATGTAGGAACAAGAATAATAATAATAAAAAAGTAGATAGTAATTAAAATTAAGTACGCTAAGTTTTCTTCGTCAAATACGAACGAAACTGGTTGACATATTAACTAAGATTTATTTATTATTATTCGAATAGACAACCAGAGCATTTTTGTATTTTTTACAAAATAAATAAGAAAATTTGATAAGTATCTGTTATTCGATTGATTTCTTTAAATTGTTGCGTCTAAGTAAACTGGTTAGTAAAAATGCCCCGGTAAACTGTTCAAAATATTGTTGATAACGTCAGGTTAACATTTTGACACATTCTATTCTTTTGACACATTCAATTCTTTTGACAGAGAAAAATAGATTAAATATTTATTAAATATAAGGTAAAATGGAGGCTAATACTTAGTAACATTAAAGCTTTATGATGTTGTATTTTAATTATATGGAATCTGTCCATAGAACCCATTATTATTTTATTTATAAGACAATGCTTTATATCTATTACTCGAAACTTTCCCTATATTCGACTCCTCGTATTTCGAGAGGAGGTTCGCTGAACGCACATCTGGACAGACGGCGTAACCCACGGAGATCCAATCTCGAGTTATTTAAAATAACTAATTATAACCCAATTAATGATTACTATGCATGCAGGTTCTAACTACATAAATGATTTTTCATATATATATATATACGTTGAAATAAATCCAAATTAGTAACTCTCTTCACAAAAATCGACGGCTACTCCTTCGCAAAAGTTTCCACGCGGTGCGGCTAACTTCAAAACTAAAAATGCGGCTACTCTGAACTTCGACTGTGCTCGGCGAGGGTTCTGGACGGAATGGGCAGGGCGGAAGGACTCCCGCCCTCTCCTTGTGGCGTCCCTGCATCCTAGCTCCCTCTATTTTACCTGACTCGATCTTCTCTCCTTTTATAACACCTGTTGGCATAGGCCCCCAACTCGATTTTCACTAGAGTAGTAACCGGAGGTTAGTTACTGCTCTACTTTTTCCCATCATGCATTGCGCCCCTGTGACGCTCTTAATTTAAAATATTAAACAGCTTCCTCTATACTGCAACGCTTCTCTGATAAGCATATACTCCCCATTACTCGATAATATAATGTGTAATAATTGCTAAAGCGAGACGCGCTCGTTGTAAACGCGCCTTACTCCCTTCTTCTGCCGCGCGCTTATCTTCCTATCTTTTTAAACCCCTATCTGATCATCTTCCGTTTCTCGACAGTCTTCCGTCTCTCTCGCCGCTTGACTCTCCCCTACTCTCGACATCTAGCTAAGACCGCATTGCCAACGCCCGCCTAGTTGTCAGCTGTTCTCGTCGTTGTTCTTATGGATGACGCCGCTGAAGCTCCTCGCGCTCCTATCGCGCTCTCCGGTGTCCGCGTACACGAGTGTGTATGTGTGTGAGTGTGCTGCTACTGTGCTGCTGCTGCTGTGCTGCTGTTGCTGCTGCTACTGCCCACCGGCTCCCAGCCGCTTCTATCGTCTCTCGCTCTCTCTCTCTCTCTCTCTCTCTCTTCTATCTCTCTCTCTCTTTCTCTCTCTTTCAGGCCGCAGCTACCTATGAAATACATGAAAGGGACTCGACATCTTCTCCGTCGTTGCTGCTTCCTCCTGCTGCTCAGCTTTCCTGGGCTATGACTGCTGAGTTGGCTGCTGCTGCTACAAGTGTGTTCATGCTGGTGGTGTGTGTATGTGTGTCGCGCCGTCGATCTCCCCTGTGAAACATAACACAAAATCGTGCGCGATTAATATGCTTTATTAATAATAATAGCGTGCGTTCGGTGGTTTGGTGGGTGCGTGATTCCATCCGTCTCTTTGTTTATAACCCAATATAATAATAATATTACTCCTAAATCGGAGATCACTCCAATGGAGTGGATCTCTGGTTTAAATCCGTTTAAACGTCTAGTTAGCATCTACCCCGAGGGAATCATGCCCACAAAGCTTCCGACACCGAACGCTCGCTTATTCGCTGTAACCATTTTCATTAATTCCGCCACCAACATTACATAACGATTGTTAAATAAAAAAAAATAAAACAATCAAACAAATGTGGTTTCATAAGGTAGATTCTGTAACCCCTTTCTGAATAGCCAACCAGTTTTTTCTTCCTTCATCCATACTCGATTAAACCTTCTGCCCGATCCTCTAACTTTCGATTTAGGTACGCTTGATGCATCTGCTGGCAGCGTGGGCAATCTGATAGAGTACTCCCCCTTCTCCTGCAATTGTAGCAGAAATTATGTTCCTGGGATCAGGGGCAGTGCTTGCAGAGGTGGCCCTTTTGCCAGCAGTTGAAACAGGCGTCCAACGGGGGATCGAGGTGGTGCAGGGTGGAGATTTCTTTCAACTTCCCGAATTGAGTACCTCGCTTCCGAATTTCCCGTCCCCGCTGGTCTCTCCTGTCACTCGAAGTCCCACTCCATCAAGTCGTCTCCCCAAGGCTCGATCTCCAGGTAATCCACCCCTGAAATCAGTTCCTCGACTGGTACCCAAGACTCGATAGGGTCCGATCTCTCGCTGTCCACTACCCCTATCTTACCTTCGGGGTCTTCCCGCCTCCTACGCCTCGTGTCCTCCCCAGAATGCGATGTGCTGGTCGGCGGTCCACTTACTTCTTCGGCGCCTGCGACCACCGCTACCCGGGGTCGATGATGACGGAGAATCGCCCCTTGAGGATGGGAACCGACCTAACCCTCCGCCATCCGTGGTATCCGGGGCATCGTGGACAAGGCCACCCGTCGGGGCTCTCTGGCGTCCTGGTCCGAATCCTCCGGAGAGTCCATGTAGAAACATAAGCTCTCCGGAATCGGAGCTGTAGGCGATATCGCCGACATGGGAAGGCAACGGGTGATCGCGGCCCTGACCATATCCGTGTGAGGGCGCTCGGACCGGGTGGTGGTTTCCCAATCCCCATGGGGTCACTCTAGGGGGTTTCCCAGGGATCCAGCCAAGGGGGCAGTATTCCCCAGAGTGGCTGCACTCACAGCCGACTCTAAACCTTCCGAGGGAAAGCTCCCGCGACTTTCCCCCGGAGACTTGTCCCTCGGGGTTCCCTCCGCCTCTCCAACCCCGCGGTCGACCGGTCCAGGCTCGGCTTGGTCCACCTCCCTCTGCATCTCCTCCTCCTGGATGGCACCCAACTCCTCCGCATAACTCCGACGGGGTTCGGCCCATACAAAGGAGGGAGGGACGAAACCCACGTCCGGGCGATGGCGGGGACTAGCCTCCCGGGACGAGGAACGGCGACTGCATACTTATCTTGACATCTGAAACATACGTAACTCAACCACTATTTCTCATTTCTAACTACTTTACCGGGACAACACAATTTTCAATACTACTCCTTAACTCGACGATGTTCCTGAAGTATCACTCGTGACACAAACCCCACAACACACGATTCTGGAGGGATTACAGGTTTCGGGAATAAGAAAAATTTACCCATCTGCTACCCACCTCCCCTGGACTCGTGGGATTTCCCAGCACCTGAACTGTGATGCATGGGTCATCACCAACCTCGACTTCTCTTCCCTATGTTTCAGAGCGTAATTCCGTTTCCTCCGTGACTCGATAACTACCCACGGACCCTCATACACGACGTGCCGCTATCATGACCTGTATGTCTTCTCATCGCCCACTCGTTGACTGTGAACTGGTTCTGCATCTGTAACGGAAAACTCGAGTTGTACATGCTCACGAGGACGAAACAAGGACAGGTTTAGGTTAGTACGGGATGGTTTCGCGAGGGAATGTACCGTTTCAACTCCGAAACATGCGCCTGGGCGTTCCTCCTCCCATCCGTGGACTCGAGCACGTAAACCGTTGGGGATTTAATCTTGATTATCGCGAAGGATCCATTGTATTTTGGGGCCAGTTTGACGGAGAACCTATTGGCCGCATTTGATAGAACATACAACTTTCTCATTACCAGATCTCCTAGATTAAACGTTACGTTACGTTTCCCTTTATTATATTGTTTCGTCTGTTTCTCCCGGGCCTGATCTATGTGTGTTGAGCACTAGATCCCGTAATGCGTCTCACCTTTTTACTCGATCCACCCACACGGCGGGGTCTAATTGTAATTTTGGTCCCCTAATCTCGATCTCTCTTCGTAGGCTTTTCACTGATGCAGGATGCCGTCCATAGTTCAAGAATGCCGGCGAAACCCAAGTACTTGATTGCATCGCCGTATTGACAGCGTGTCTGAACTCGCGTAGATGTTGGTCCCAGTTCTGGTGCTCGTCCCCTACGAAGGTGGCTATCATCGTTTTCAACGTCCGATTACTCCTCTCCACCGGATTAGCTTGACGATGATATGGAGGTGTAGTCACATGTTTGACCCCATATTCCTCAAGCGTCGTATTCATGCGTTTATTATGGAACTCTTTACCGTTATCTGTGAGTAAATAATCGGGAGTCGCCCACCTGAATAGAATCAGCTCCTTGAACATCTTTGCTGCTGCTTTCCCATCAGCTTTTCGCAGTGGTTTCAGCCGAATCCACCGGGTAAACAAATCCTGGAAAACCTGGATGTATTTTTATTGGTCCTTGCAGCTGGGAAACTCCATCATTTCCGCTGCCACCACTGCCCCTGGTCTCTCTACTAGTCTCTGGCCCATCAAACCCTGTGGTCCAGTTTGTGTGGTTTTATACCTTTGGCAATCGTCGCATTCTTGGACAACTCGATCGTATGTATTCTCTCTACCCAGATGACCTTTGGACCGTGAACCTTCTCTAGAAATCTGGTCTCGCTAGTACGGAGGCTTTCGTCAAGGGCACTTTCAAGCTCTCAAAGGCCTCCTGACGCTCTTTTCCCCACTCCCAAGCTTGATTGTTACGTAGCAGTTTTAGCAAGGGAAGTTTTATCTCTGAGTCATTCCCATTAAACCTAAAGTACCATCCCACCATTCCCAAGAATCGTCTCAGCTGTTTTTTATGTTTGGGAGCTGGATACTCGATTACTGGCTCAATTCTTTCCGGGTCTGGTCGCAGTGCCTCTTGGTCCAGTAAATAGCCCAGATATCTTACTTTCGAACATCCAAATTCGCACTTATCTCGATTCACCGTTAGTCCCGCTTCCTGTAACTTCCTTACCACGATCTTCAGCCACTTTAAGTGTTCCTCTAATGTTTCTGACGAATGATTATATCGTCCAAGTACCCAAAAATAATCGGCTGAAACTCAGAGCCGAATAACGCGTCGATTAACCTTTGGAAGGTCATTGGACCGTTTGTTAAACCAAAGGATATTCTAGTGAATTGCCAGAGCCCGATCCTGGCACTGCAAAGGCCGTATACCTTTTACTTGAGGCTGTCATGGGAATCTGGAAGTATGCTTGTCTTAAGTCAATTTTAGAGATGACTTTAGCTTTCTTCAACTTGTACAGGATGGAATCTATACTTGGTTATCGAATACGCATCCTTCCTGGTTCGCTTATTCAAATCCTGATAGTCGATGCAGAACCTATTACTGCCATCGGGTTTCTTGATGATCACGGAAGCGCTGCACCAATCACTAGCCGATCTCTCGATGATTCCATGTTTGTACATTTTATCTACCTCCTCCTTGGCTAAGTACCTCATCTTCAACGATATTCTGCAAGGGCTGTGTTCCACTGGCGACGTGCCTTCTACTTCTATACTGTGCTCCGTCAGGTTAGCACTCCCGAACGTTTCAGGGGTGTTCTCTGGAAGCTATCTTTTTACCGGCATCTCGAGTCGTTGCTGTTTGCTCAGTGATAGTTCAGAAATGACTGCGCATTCTGCATATAACTCGACTGCCTCGCCACCATCTCCATTATGGAACGGGTGCCACTCTACCTCTAGAATCCTCCATAACGTTTGTTTCTTCATGAACTCGATATCGAAGTCTCTACAGAAATCTATCCCTAATACTATCTTGTGAAGTGGGTTCTGGATGATCTTGAACGATAGATCTCCGACTATACCGTCCACTTCGAGCTTGACGAAGTGTTTCTGCTATCATTGGTCCTATCAACAATATTGTAGAACCTGAATCGTATAGAGCAGTATAGCTACATCCTCCCAGCATCACTTTAATACAGTTCCTGTTATCCGTTCCCCTATAAATTTTGATAGGGCTGGTACGATTACCACATAAACGTTTTACCACCTGTAACACCACATTTTGTGCGTGTTACACAATGTGAATGAGATCGCACGACCTACCAACTTCACTCACTATACACATTCACATACACCAACACTATCCCCTCGGACGACACAGAGCAAGCGAGCTCTCATGCCCTGGAGCAGCTGAAGAAGACGTGTAGCGGCCTCCCCATTAAGCCTCGCATAGGTATAAGCTGGCTGACCTCGGCTGGGGTACGCTGAGCACGCTCTGGCGTCTCCTATCCTCACTCCTGTCCCCTCGAACCAACCTAAAAAGATACACAAAAGATTAGGAATTAGGAAGAGAAGTAGAAAGTATTGGAAGGATACCCACCTGATTGTATACCTTGAAGAGCATAGAGAGATCCACCTTGGACGGAGCGGCAGCTTCTTTAGACGTAAAGGAGGCCTGCAGCATACATCCTGAAAATATAAACGAGAATTAGTCTACAGAATACATGTACATCAAAAAGGAACTTGCTTACCTGGTCTGGAGGGTTCGCAGAGGCAGGGTGGTCCCACGGATACAGTAATGCAGCTCAACTCGTGGGCCGCTCCCCCATAACAGCAGCAGCAACAGCCTCCGAAGCACTCAATTTAGACACCTGGAAACAACACCTCATTAGGAAAGGGAGATCACAGTTATATTCGAAAAATACTAAACACTGATCTCACCTGGTAATAATAGCAGTGGGTGAATGCAGTGGAAGCTGCATATAAACATAACCTTTTAGAGGTTAATCGTGCACACTGCTCCTGCTGCACATACGCCGTCCGGGGTCCTGAAGCTATCGCCATCGTGCCTTTCGTCGGCACTATCATCTCGATGTCCTTCCTGCTCAACACCCTCGTCGCAATTCCTCGCCCTAGCCACTCGTCCCTCCTCGTCCTCTCCAACTCCGTCCGCAAGCCGTCGGCCGCATGTCGCATAGCATGACGCCACCGCGAGCAGACGCTTCCCTTTCCTCCTTCGCACTTCTCTTTCTCCCTCGCCAAAGCACGCACTGCGCCCCCAGGCGGGCTCTGTCCACACCACCGAAACTGAGCGCCGCGGTGACGAAGGACGACGCGACCACTTCGTACTGAGCTACGCACACCGACGCTTCGCTTTTTCGAATAGCTCCGTACGAACTCTCGCTAGTTAAGAACGCCTCGTGGTGATTACCAATATTGTACGAGGGTAGTTCAATAACTCTTTAGAATGACCAACAGATGGCGCGCGAATCGCTCCAAATCATCTGTTTTCAGTCAGCACCACTCCCGACTAGATATATGGTGTAGTCACAGTCCACATCTTCTGAGTTTACGTGTTTTTATAACCAATTGAAAAAAAAAATTGCTTGTTAAGAAAAATGGAAAAAAACGAGTTCAGAGCGGTAATTAAACATTTTCATTTAAAGGGTTTAACTCCATATGAGATAAAAAATGAATTGGACTCAGTTCATGGCACATCTGCCCCTGCCTTAGCAACGGTTTATAACTGGGTAAATGAATTTAAGCGTGGTCGTACATCAATAAATGACGAACCACGTTCAGGAAGGCCCGTAGAAGCAACTACTCCCGAAATCATCAATAAAATCCACGATATGGTGTTGAAGGATAGAAGATTAAAAGTGCGTGAGTTAGCTGAGGCCACAAGCTATCGGCAAGATGGGTGCCGCGTTTGCTCTCAGCTGAGAATAAACGCAATAGAGTGGTCGCCTCTGAGGCTCTTTTGGCGCGCATAAGTCGGAATCCTGAGGAATTTTTTCGTCGATTTGTGACTGTGGATGAAACATGGATACACCACTACACTTCTGAGACAAAGGAACAATCCAAACAGTGGATTTCCACAGGCGAACCAGCTCCAAAAAAGGCAAAGACCGTAAAGTCAGCTGGTAAGGTTATGGCTACAGTTTTTTGGGATGCACGTGGAATTATACTTATTGACTACTTGGAAAAGGGTAAAACCATTACTGGTGAGTATTATGCATCATTATTAGAGCAGCTGAAAGAAGAAATTAAAAAAAAACGACCACATTTGGCGAGAAAAAAAATTCTCTTTCATCACGACAACGCCCGAGTTCACACATGCTTCGTTTCAATGGCTAAAATTGAAGAACTAAAATTCGAATTGGTCGAACACCCACCGTATTCACCAGATTTAGCCCCCCAGTGACTTTTTCTTATTTCCAAACTTGAAAAAATGGCTCGGTGGACAGAGATTTACGGACAACGAAGACGTCATTGCCTCTGTAAGTGCTTATTTTGAGGAACTTCCGAAAACGCACTTTTCTGAAGGATTAAAAAAACTTAAAAAGCGATTGACCAAGTGCATAGAGCTCCAAGGAGATTATGTTGAAAAATAAAAAAAAAATTTACCCAAAAAAAATTGTTTTTATACTTTATTCTAAAGACTTATTGAACTACCCTCGTATCTTGCGTCCATCGTGTGAGCCTACACATCTGCGTTATCGAAGGAGGCTACACTCGATTAGAAAGAGTAAGTTGCACAGATTACTTTTGTGCTTAGTGCGGGTACAGAATTATATATATATATATATATACCCCGATAATAATTTCATCAAGCTTGCGCCGCGTGCGTGTCGAGCGTCGCGTCGCCGCATTTTCATCGTGTGTTTCGTCACCGGAAAATATTTGAATTCGCGTCCCTGAGGAGTAGCTTCTTCCCCATTCTACCCTTTTATCGTTCTCACCGTACCGCGTGCTCACCGTAGCTAGTGTATCGTATAAGTAACCTTATTGTATCGGTCGGATAATAATTGTAAAATCGTACTGCGAATTCAAGCAGCTGGCGCTCAACCTTTGTAAAACTAATAGAATAAACCACAAGTGTTTATAATAATATAATGTTAAAGCCTGCATGTGCGGCGCAATAATATTGGTTAAACTAGCCAAAATTATTGTCATACACCAATCACCAAAACAGGATTATTACCATTAATATATAACCACAACCACATAAGAATAATAACAACAAAAAATAATAATCATAATAATAATCAATATCATTATGTAATATTGTTACAATGTTTACATAAATAATGAAAATAATTCTCACTACTCGCAATGAGCATAACCAAAAAAAACTTGGTGAGCTACTAGACTTGTTGGAGAGTGTGTGTGTTCGATGCTCGCTACAATTTCCTAAAAAAAAATTAATTTAGTACTAAATAATAGTATTTGCACTACTACTTAAAAACTTTAAAAAAATAATGCCCGTATCTCCGCCTCACCCTTGCTAAGTACTTATGACAGCAACAAAAAATTAAAATTAAAAGTTTACAAATCCAAAATGTTCCTAATGCCCACTCGCAAAAATTTTCAAAGTTCGATCCTGAAATTTCCTAAGTCCCTCTAGCTCGAAAATTTTACAAGTCCCTACTTGTCAAAATTTTCTAACTCCAAACTTTGCCAACAAAAAAATTTGATGCTGTCAGTGACACTGCTACTTCGACTACTGTCCCAGCATCGGAGTCGTTGTCTGACAAACTGACTGCTCAGCTTTTGTCACTTGAGCAAAAGATTGATAAGCAGTCATCCACGCTGGAGGGTCTGCATAATTACCATCTATTGTTGTTGCAAGCAAACAAAGTTCTAAAAGAAAAAATTAACAATTTAATAACAAAGGACGGAGATATGCTCGGTGGCAACAATAATCGTCACTGCACGTCAAGTGTAAATAGGATTCAAACGCAGGACCGTCGGCCTAGTACACTTATCTCGCGTCATAAGGGCGACCCTATACCGAATTGTGTCCCAGTGCCTACTCATGGAAGAAGCAGATTCAGCCATGGTGTGAGAGAAGACAGTGGCGGTGACGTGGATCCGAAGCTGACTGTTACAGGTATAGTTGACGGTTCTCGAACTAAGACTGATCCTGTTGATATCGCTCGTGTGATCCTCAGCACCGCTCTGCCTTCTCTCAGCAAGAATGATATTGTTAGTGCAACGCAATCCGCTCTCGTTATGATGAAGGGCAGAGCCCCCAGGGCAAACATTGAGGGCCCAGCTAGATAGCCACCATTGATTATCCATCTCACAAATGCAGCTAAGAAGGAAGACGTGATGGAACCAAAATCAACCCTCACTCGCTTTAATACAAGTGATATAGAGACCTCTCGTGGCTGAGTGAGGGGCTTGCCGAAAACCTGTGTCATGCGAATATTTGTATTAATGAGGTTCTAGAGCAAAGTTCTTACTTTGAAATTTATATAATAGCGTCAGTAACAACATCAATAATAAGAACAATAATAGTAATAACAACAATGGCAATAGTAATACGGACAACACCATTATAATGGCAATAATGCATCAGTATCACCACAACACACTCATGATGATTGTAACACAGGCAATAATAAACACAATGTCAAAAGTAATAAAGCATAAACTACAGGGATTGTACAACCAGAATCAGTGTGACTAGATGTAGAGAGAACTCGTGAGACGGACAAGGGATTGAATATGAGAGCCGGTTTTATTAATAATGCAAATTCTATTAGACATTGTATCAAGCAAATCCGTTAACTTTTTAGCGAAGGCCAATCCTATCATCTATTCGGAGTGATTGAAATGTGGCTGGATGACGAGAAGGACGACAATCTCATTCAAGTCAATGGTAACTAGCTTGTTCGGCAGGATAGAAATGTACAGGGAGGGGGGTTGCACTTCACGTTCGAGACAAGTATAGAGTCAGAGTACTGGTTGGGGCAAACACTGATGGATCGGATAAACCTAACAAGTCTGAGTACATCATGTGCGAGATACAGTACGGTGTACGAGAGTCATTATTTGTCCCGGTCTTCTATAGAGCCCATGCCATTGCATTTATTAAATATTAGAATTTTATCGACAAGTTGATAGAGTACTGTGATGCATACAGTCACAAAATTATTCTGGGAGATTTTAATGCAGATATGTTGACCGACAGTGATGATGCGAAGTTTCTTTACAAACTTACTGCTGAACTGTCACTTCAAATTGTCCAATACGGGGCTGCACATTATACCGAAACGTCGCACACATGGATTGACGTGATACTTGTATACAGTAATGATGTAATGACGGAACTTACAAACTACGATGCAACTTGGCCTAGCAAACATAACATCATTGATGTCGGCATAAATGTACATGCGCCTACTCTGCGCGAGGAATCTTTTTCGTATAAAGATTATAGGAGCATCAATCCGTTAGAACTGCAGTCTTTCCTATCGAGTTGTGACTGGTTTATTTTGATTGCATGTGATATCGACTTAATAATGACTGCCTTAATAATAACTTATTAAACGCAATACACAACCTAGCGCCTATAAAATGAGTTAAGCATCATAAAGGTAGTCTACTCTGGGTTGACGTTGACATTGAACAACTTAATAAAAAACGAGACGCGACATACAGACGTTATAAATGAACGGGTGATGTGCGATTTTATGAGGAGTTCCTAAAGTTGCGTAACGATCTTTGCTTTAGACGGAACAAGCGTGTATTACTTATTATCAAGGTAGACTGCTGGGAAAACAGCAGAGCGATATATGGAAAGAATTGCTCAAATTGGGACTTCTCCCTCAAATCAAGGGGGTTGCATGGATTCACAGCGGAGGAACTTAATACTCACTTTGTGGGAGTCTACATAAATGCTGATGAAAATAGCGAAGCTATGGATGATATACTGAAATCGGCCAGTGATGACAGCTTTAAATTTCAGCCAGTCGGCATCGCAGATGTCGTACTTATGACTTCACATTTCTCCTCGCAAGAGTGAGGGGGGAGGATGGCATCCCGCAGAGTGTAGTTGCAAAGGCATTGCCAGTAATCGGGCAACATGTAGTGAACCTATTCAACTCCTTGCTGGATAAGGGAATATTTCCGAACCTATGGAAGGGGTACAAGTAGTGCCACTTAGCAAGTGTACTACACCAGCGTGAGTGTTGGGCTCCCGGCCGATTGCACTGCTGTGCTTTCTTTCTAAGGTTTTGGAAAAAATTGTACATGATTAGATAGTGGAACATATGAAAAAGACAAAACAACTTGACCCTATTCAGTCCAGGTACAAACAGAATAACTCAACGCAAACTGCTCTACTAAGACTAACTGAAGACATACGAATGGGGATTGACAAAAGACTGGTTACTCTTTTATTACTGTTTCAGCAAGGCTTTCACGCGATCTCGCCAGCTAAGCTTTTAGCAAAGCTGCGAGCCCTGGGGTTCTCCAGGCATGGTGTGGATAAAATCTTATATATTAGGTAGAAGGCAAGCCGTTGTAACATGCACCGATATAAAGTCATCTTGGTTATCCACAAATCTTAGAGAATCTCAGGGATCAGTGTTGGGACCCTTGTTGTTTTGTCTTTATATAAATGACATGAAAGAGCTATTCGACGACTTGAACAAACATCTAAAAAATGACGACCCGAGGCGCGTCAAGCATCTTCTCTATGCTGACAACCTACAGACTTATGTACAGATCAGTAGGGAAAACTTTGTTGATCCTGTCCAGGGTTGCGCAGGCGATAGCTGATTGGGCCGGAGGTGTCGCTCTCAAGATAAATAAGACCAAAACAAAAGCTATTGTTTTCGGCTCTTCTAAATATATAAACAGTCTTGGATCGCGAGGTATGCCGGAAATAAGTTTGGGAGACGGCGTCTCCGTACCTTTCTCGCAGACTGTCACTAGCCTGGGTGTTATACTTGATTCTAAACTTACGTGGCAGCCTCACATAGACATGGTTACAAAAAAGATTGATGCAGTAGTATATAATTTGAGGTTCTTTAGAAAGTATACCACTCAGGATCTGCGCAAACATCTGACCATGGTCTTAGTTTTTCTGCACATTGATTATTGTTCTGTTTTTCATTGAGATGCGTTTCTCGAACAGCGTATCCGGCTGCAAAGACTGCAAAATTCATGTGTGCGCTACGTTTTAGGTGCTAGGAGGGATGAGCACATCACCCCTTACAGGCTGCAATTAGAGTGGACAAATGTTGACACAAGATACATGGTTTTCATAACTGAATTAATGTATAAAATACTAAATATTAAGAAACCAGCGTATTTGGAACCATTCTTCAAAAAGAATAGATCGAATTGGCCTGTTAGGGGTGATGTAAGGGAGCTCTCTATTCCACACATGCGTACTGAAACTGGAAGAAAATCTTTCCAAGTACAAGACGCGCATCTGTGCAATTCACTTCCTTTTACGATACGCACGTTACCATCATACAAAGCATTTAAGGTGGTGGTCAAACAATATTTTGCAAGGATTGACTAGATCGTGATGTCCTAAGTTAATTAAATTATTTTGTTAAGTCCTATGTTTGCTTACTACGGAAAATTTTTAGAACTGTTTTTCGGTTGCAAATAATACCGGAATTTTTTTAAATGTTATCCAAACAATGCTAATATAAATTTGCAGGACACAGTAAGTCATTTTTATCTAAGACATTTGTTTAATCTCTAATAACTGTTTAAAATAAAGAAATCGATAATACTGATCCTTGTAAAAAATTCTATTTTTGAAAAAATTGGATTTCCTATTATCTGCGAATTTGTAAGAACATTATTTGGTTAAATTTTTAAGAGATTTTAACTCAAAAGCACCCTTTCACTTATAGTCAAATTATTTACCCACATAGTCGTATATTTTTCAACTCATTTTTTTGTACATTTAATAATGAAATTTGTCGATAATTTAATTGACGCTTCCTGATGCAAATAATGTTTTCTCTCAACAAAATTCACTCTAATCTAGTGTGAAAATTAGAGTTAGTACTTAGTAACTTCCTAATTTAGAGTTGCAAAATTCACTTTTTAGACTGGCGTGGCCGCATTCACTCTTTTAGAGTTAATAGTCTCTCTTTTTAGATTGGAACCCTCGTACACTCTACAATTAGAGTAAAAATTCACTCCAAGTATTATGGGAAATTTGTCGATAATTATTTAATTTATGCATATGCTCTATTGAATCATCTCGAACATATTAAATATTAGGATGTTGAAATTATATTAATATACACATTCTACAGTGCACGCGTGCACGCAAGCTTATGCACATACGTGTACACACATAGAAACGGGAACATGAAGTATTATTAAACGTGCGTTCAATCATACTGTGTTTGTTGACATGTCGCGGTCGCATCGCCAGCTTGATTCCACTGGCCATCTTCTGCAAGAATCAGGTCTCTGAGAACACAGTCTGGGAGTTTAGCCTTGCCTTCTGCCACGGTACTATGCCATAGTACTACGGCCTTGCTGACTATATCAAACGACTTCAAATCCCACTATGAACATGCTATACGAATATTTATCTATATATGTCACTATTAATAAAAACCGTTTTTAATATAGAACTCCCTAATTTCTTTGTATACGAAAACCTCACCTTCTTTATGGCTAATTCTGAAAATCTTATAGCACGTTGGACAAGAAAATATGGTCAGTTTTACCTTATATTCTTACTATACTTACATTGTATTGTACTTTCAACCATCTTTCTTTAGTCAAGAAAATAGTAATATCTACTATATTTTAGTGTACACGCAAACAGATTATATCATATTTTTATAGTAGTAACCAAATATCGCGAAATCGTATAGTACTTTTATGACAGATTTTATCATATTTTTTGCTCAGTGTACACCCAGTTGAAAAACAGCCACATTTCAGTCCGCTTTAAGGGCAGAAAAAAACGTGAAATCAAAACATGCATGACAAAAAGTATGATGTGTACCATGGGTGAAAGGGCTATTTTTGTTCTTGCGTGATTGCAGTACTCATCTTTTGCAAAACACACACGGGCAAAAAAGACTACTTTTCACCCTTGGTACACAATATACTATTTTTGGCAGATTGTATTCAAAATATATAAAGGGTGGATATAAATTAGTACTAGTGCGCGTGACTTTCTTTGGATGTATGTATTTGAAAAGTATTCTTAAGCTATTTTTAAGAAGAAAAAAGTCGTGAATTTACAGGATTTTCTAAAAGTAACTATTTTATCAAATCAAAAATAATTTTTCCGGCAGTTTGTATTGAAGATATATAAAAGACAGAAATAAATTCTTAAAGTGCGCATGATTTCCTTTCGAAGTATGAATTTTAAAACTATTCTTAATCTATATTTACGAAAAAAACGTAAATTTAAAGAATTTTTGAAAAGTAGATATTTTATCAAATTAAAAATAATTTTTCTCGGCAGTTTATATTGAAGAGATTGTTATGGAGGGGGATAGACGCGATGAGTGAGGTTGGTAGCATATTTTGCTCGGTACAGTTAAGTGTCGAGCTTTGATGAGGTTGTGATAATTGCAAGGAAAAAGACAAGAGTTGGGCTAGTACTCGTTTATTGGTGCAGACTTAAGGAGAGAGAGAGGTGTATCGCGATTAGTAGCTACTATCCGACTTGCCGGTGCACGTCCCTCCAGTGACGTGCTCATCTGCCGCGCGAAGACCGCACGAGAGATAAGCACCTCTGCGATTCCAGCCAACTACCTATATACCTATAAGAATATTTTACCTACCAAAAAATTTGGCTGAATTTGCTCTATCTAAATCAACTATTTTCAAAATTTATTCCATTTTCCTTTCTTCGTAAAAAATCGTTGAAGTTAGCGATTGTGCAAAACGCGATATTGACCTTAATAATGAAATTTTTTTAACGAATGTAGCTTTAAAAAATTGTTTCTTCTTTGTTTGAATTTGCTTCACCATTCAAAATTCAGCATCTATAATGGTTGTTGAGAAAATTCCAAAGAACTAGTTTTTACCCCACCGAGCATGCGTAGAACGTACGATGTCAGTGGTGAGCGCGCTCGCAAATGCAGGGAAATAGAGGAAACATGAACTCTATCAATTTTGTAACATTCATTCAACAACTGCTACAGATATAGAATATTTTGAAGATACATCATTTTCACATACAGTTATACTTATATATGATTTTATATGATCGTACATAATTATAAAGTCATATATAACTACATTACGAACAAAGTAAAATGGAGCAAAATTTGAAAGTTGATGTAGCAAATCAGCTAAACTTTTTGGTATGTCAAATATTTTTGTAGGTATATGGATATTTGGCTGGAAACGTGGGGTGAGATAAGCACTGCTGACTTAGCGCTATGCGTGCTCCTCACCAGGCATAAGAGACTCATATTATGTGCGACAACATATGCTAGTGTGCTTTCGTTTCGTATTTTTTTTTAACTATTCTTAAGCTATGTTTAAAGTGGACATGCCATTTTTAATTGACCATTAGAAGCAATATTATATAAAAAGCTTGTAAAGATTTTATAATTTACATAATAAATTATATTAAAGAAATTATAAAATTATTTCAACAAAATCGTGACTTCAGAAGCGTAAATATTGTTAAATTAAAAAAACTACTTATTCGTTAGAATTTTCTTTATTTTTCAATCAATTTTACTCTTTCAGAACTTATTTTCTTGTTTAAACATTTATCTACAAATTTACCGTTTAAAAATTATATATTTTTTTATATCCTTAGGAGAAAAGACTATTTGTTTATATATAAAAACGTTTTACATGTTAAAACATATAAACAATTAATCTTTTCTCCTCAAAGTTAAATTAATATATAATTATTTAACGGTGAATTTTTAGACAAATGAAATTTCTATTATATAAGTAGATTTTTTTTAAATTGACAATATTTACGCTTCTGACATCACGATTTTGTTGAAATAAGTTATTTTTATTTCGCTAAGAACCCTTATTGAATGTACTTTATTATTTGAATTATAAAATCTTTACAAGCTTTTTATATATATATATATATATATATATATATATATATATATATATATATATATATATATATATATATATAAATATATATATATATTTTTTTTTTTTTTCTAATGGTTAATTAAAAATGACACGACTATCTTAAGAAAAAAACGAGAATTAAAGAATTTTCAAAAAAATAGCTATTTTATCATATAAAGAATAATTTCTTTTGGCACTTTGCAATGAAGATGCATAAAAGATAGACAAATATTTTTAAAGTATGCCTGAGTATCTTTCGATTTATGTTTTTTAAAACTATTCTTTTTTTTTTAAAGAATTTGAAGAATGTATTAATTTTTTTAAAAATTAGCTATTTTAGCATATCGTAATTAATTTTTTTACCACTGCTTATTAAAATATATAAAATATACCTTAATATTTACAAAATAGAGTATTATTCGATCTATGTCTTTCAAGGCTATGCTAAAAGCTAAGATTCTATAAATCGATTGACCAGGACCTCTCTTTGAGAAAGCATTGTCCTAAGGCAGTTTAGCAGCGGGTTTATTCAAAACAGCAACTGCGGTAAGAACGAAGGTGGTCTGGAGGAGTAGGGGTAACGAAATCCCAGCCTTTTCCGCGGTAGCGTGAGAACTACGTTAATGCAATTTAATGTGCCGCCATAATTATTAACTTAAAGCATAAAAAAAATATTAAAAGTTACAGAGTCGGCTGTCTGAGCAAATGAATCAGCGGTGAAATTTTGAATTTAGTACATGTATAAGTGTATATATGCGGAAATACCTTGTGATTAAAAAAAGTTACTTACATCTTTGAATACATCTAACTGAATGGCACTGTTTCCTATTAAAACAATAAATTGGTGGGTAATCGTGGAGTTATTGGAATAGCGTCCGTATTTGATTAGAATAGCAAAGTTATTTCGCACAAAGTCACGTGCGACGAGGTAGGTGCAGGAACCGGCGAAGTCGAAATGCCGACCGTCGAACGTCCTAAAGTGCTGGGCGCCAACAATCATCGCTTGAGCTGAAAGTACACAACACTTCATTTATAGAACTTCGTATACTTTGTTACAGATATTTATATTTTTGATTTATATTAGCGTTCGTATTCTTGTTACTTTGCTGTATTTTTGTATACAATTTTTTTTAAAATTCTTTTTTAAAAGAGAATTTGCTGTTATTTCATTGGAATTTAGCTTCCTTAAACTTAGTTAATCATTCCTACATGAAATTAATAATAACCTAATTTTTATAGTTAAAAACTATCATACCAATGCAAATTAAAATTCTGAGGTTGGTTTCCAAGATATGACCTGTTTAAAAAAAGATTGTTTCCTTGTATAATAAAATCACAACTATATACAACTATAGATAATAATAGTACATTATGTAATAAGGGAATAAAGTCGACTTTATTCTCGTATTGCATATAGAACTTTATTTCTGACTTAACTGGCCACTTTATTGATTTTTATTAAAAAGTTATATTAATATAAAAAGAAAAAGTTCAAAATTGAAAAAAAAAAATAGAAGAAACTAGAGAAACTGAGAATTTACTTTATTCTCCTAGGAATAACAGTATATTGTATATCATGGAGGAGAAGTAGGCTTTTTTCGCGTGAGGTTTGAAATACAATTTGAAGGCAAGCACGACTCGAAGACGTAGGCGAGTGCGTATTGCGAACTAATGACGAGTATTGCAAACACACAAGAGCGAAAAAGACACATGGTGCACACCGTATTTTTTGACAAACATGAATGGATATGCCCTGGAACGTATGAGACCAACAGCATCGTTTGAAGCTCGTTCAGAAATGAATTTTATAACAAAAGTTATAATACCTTTGAGTGCGGGGAAAGCTGAAAAAATAATATCTATGAATTTATCCGATTTAAAGCAATGTAAACCATCTCGGGAATTTCTACTTATTTTTACGAATTTACACGGCGTTTTCCTAAACTTTCCCCACACTTAAGGGAGTCAATTATTTTGTTAAAATTCTTGTTTTGACGAGCTCTAAACAATGGAATTAGTTTTATACGATCCACTTCAACGGCTAACATGTTATAAAACTATGCGCATCCTCCTGTGACCGTTCTTCGACACGGACTAAATACACTCTTGCTAGACTGTAAAATCAGCCTACTAGAGTGTTTAGGCCCACCTAAACATGTAGTATCTTGTTTAGGGGGACTGACCTCTCTATAGAGTTTATTTTCGAAAATCAACCTACTAGAGTTTTTATGATGCTTAAACCCTCTTAGGGCTTATTTTCGAAAATGTACCGCTATGGCGGGCGTAAAGTAGCTACTTTACGCCCGCTCATTTGAAAGTGAGCGTAATAGTACACTATGTAACAAGGGAATAATCGACTTTATTCCCGTGTTGCATATAGAACTTTATTCCCGACTGAACTGTGGCCACTTCATTGACTTAAAAAGCGGGACACACGAAAAAAACTAGAATTTATTTAAAATTTACATTAATATAGAAAGAAATAGTTAAAAAAAATTTACTTTTTTTCCTTTAAAGTACGGGAATAAGGTAGCCTTTTTTCCCAGGTGGGAAAAAAGTAAATTTTTGGGCAAAACGTAGATAAGAGGGAACCATATGCAAGTGTTGCCCCGCTTTTCAAGTCAACAAAGTGGCCAATACGGTTGAGTCGGGAATAATGTAATTTTCACTTTAGTCCCCTTATATTGGCATAAAAAACGCGTTTTCCTGCATGTGTGATAAAATAGTACAGTTCGAAGTAAATAATCTATTTACGCACTAGTTTCGAGCCGTATTTTATACCACGAGTGCCGAAAAATCATATCAAAGTTGTGAATTTGAACTTTTCAATGCATGTGAAGCCTACAGAATATCAAGAATTCCGAGCGTCTATGCGTAGCGGGGAGGTAATATTTTCTCCGCTTTCGCAGCGGAGAGAACATAGTTTGCGAACGTTCGGAATTCTCCGTTCTCCATTGGCTTTACATGCACAAAAGAGGCATTACATGAACTTGTTAAAAAGAAATACGGTGTGTAACAAGGGAAAAAATATCATCATTCGAATCTGGAAAACCCTTTCTAAACAACCCTTGTTGCACAATGTACTATTATTCCCTCCCAGGAATAAACTAGATCAGAGAGAATTATATGCTACTGTTCAGGTCAATAAAGTGGCCATTACGGTTTAGTCGGGAATAAAATAGGCGGAAAAAAATATAATTGTGCTAAATAAAAGTAATTTCGAGTTTCTTCAAAACCATTGTACTGTGTTAATAGGGGTTAAGCCCAAAAATAATTTTATTTTATGATTCCTTAAAACTCTTTATATTTAAATCAATCATTCTGAAAAATTTTAAACTATAAATACTTGGTTATATCTTTGACTTCTTTACTGTAAAACTTCAAAATCTTAATTCTAGGTCTCAGGGTTGGATTTCCGACACGGTTCAGAGGTTCTCTACCGTAAAATACCAAAACAGGTATTATACAAAAAATGCTAAAACTAAGGTATTATACTTTCTAAACTAGAGATTCTTCAAAATAAATATAACTGCATATAATTAATTTATATAAAATAAGTTTTTTTAAATGTTAAACAATATTACTAAAAATTAAAAACTATTTAAAAGAAAATAATCATTAATTTCAAAGTAAACGAAAGAAAAACTCGGGAAAACCGCCTATTTATTGGAAGATAACTTCCTCAAACTTAATTAATTGTTATAATATGAAATTATTTTTTCTAATATATTAAATTAAATGAGTATTGCTACCTCGTATATGGAAATACAACAAATAAAAGGCAATAACTACTCCGAAAACGCTTACGCTAATAAATAGCTACTTTCAAGCTCCTAGAAAAGCATTTCAACAAATGTCAAACATACAATGTATTTTTCTTTTCAAATTAATTTGAACACGTCATTTTTTAGCATTTCATTAATTTTTCTTTGTACTGTAACTATTTTTTTTAACAATTTCAAACAACTGATAATAAGTTACTAACTTTCAAATCCAAATGTCTCAAAACATGTTTCTAAATGTTTTTTTTTTCAAATATTTTTTCTTACTTTTATGGAAGCAAGCTTAAAATTTTTAAGTTAAGAAGAGCTTTTAAGTGGTACTCTGAATTCCTTGTGATGGTTATTCATATTAGATAAAGGCTCTAACCGATTAACAATGTTAAATTTGCCTTCGCCGTATCTGATATTTTGAGTATTTTTTCTCGATTTGTATTACAAAAATATAATTTTTTTTTGCTCCCCACCCCTCCCTTTATGAGATAGGTTTAAAAATGTGTTGTTTATTCTTCTATTTCTTTCTCTGGATGTTCGCGATCGTCTGGGCTGAAACTTCAAGGAAAGCTTCACTTTCTATCAGAATATTTTAAGAAATTCTTACAGGATACCTTCATTGGCAAACGTAACATAAAAATTGTTTTTTTAAAGTTTTAAACATTTTTTACTAATTCACAAGTGTTAAAATATTGAAAAAAATTCTTTTGTGTTCCTCAATTTCTTTTTTACTTGTGTGAATTTTTTCTAAATTCTTGAAAACGTGCGCGATGCTTAAAACTCAGATAAACTATTCTTTTCTCATTTTTTCGCTATTTTTCACACTTAAAATAGGTCATACATATCGAATTATATTTCTTTCGCATTATTTATGTTATACTCCACTTTCTTAGCTTATATCCACATAAAAAGTCAGAAAAATTGATTTACTATTATAAAACTGCTGCCAATTCAATGACACTTGCTCGAACTAAATTAATTGTTCCAATATAAAATTCTTTGTTCTAATAAATTAATTTTAAATTACTATACCTCTTTATAATTAATAGCTCAAAAAAGGTATGCTTTTTATCATTGATGATTTGTAAAAAGATAATTTTTTACTAAAATTACACACCCATATGTAATCATCCTCATCAAAGCAATTTTTTCTCTGTACGTAATTCATTAAAATTATTTAAATATTTAAATTATATGTAATTCGATATTAGTACGTAGATTCACTGAATTCCTAATCATCTAAAATTTTTTGAACGGTTTTCATTATTGATTTCCAAGATATAATCATTTAAACTTTCTTCACGTATAACAAAAGAAGGGAAACAACGTATCCATAATTTGCAGTTGCAGAAGATAGGTAATTGTATGCTCTTATTAATGCATTACACTAAATTGATCATAATATTTCTAACGTACAAAAAAATCAAAAAACTCAAGAATCGAAAACTCGAAAAATCATTATAAAACAAAAACAAATCGATAAATCTTGAAATTTCTTTCTAATTTTGAATCTTTATTTTAAAAAGAAAAAATGAGATCTGATTGGTAAAAAATTACTTATATCTGATAAAATAAATTATCTTATGGTCTGAAGAAACATGCAAGTCATGAGATAGTAAAAAGCTACTTTTTTGTAAAGTTTCAGATAAAATACTGTTGGTTTACTTAAGTTATCGTTGCAGAAATTCAGTCGATTTATTTTACAAAATTATTTCTTTCTCGACAAAAGAAAAATGGCAATACTCAAAATTTTTATTGAACATTCACTTCCATTTTCACACACATATAAAACATTTTAAAAAATTTTTCGTCATACGTTTTTGAGATATAACCGATTAAACAAAAAATTACGTTTTCGTGTATAACAAAGGAAGTATATATATAACCTTATCGAACCTTTATGGTCGAAAAAGTTACGTAATTTTATGCTCTTTCCAATACCTTTTTGCTGCATCGGTGGTATTGTTTCTAAGGTATTATAAAACCCGAAAGACTAAAATCCAAAAATCGAAAAACCGTTAAAAAACCAAGTTTATCAAAAAGCAAAATAAATCTTTAATGTGCCACCTTCCTTTAAGGGGACAGGCCTGGGTTAAACCCAAAAAAAGCTTTTTTTCTACAAATTCAGAAAACTTTTTATATTTAATATCAATCATTCTGAAAATTTTTATGTTACTAAAGCACAATAATATCTTAAATTTGACCGTTGTAAAACTTCAGAATCATGACCCAACATGTCGCAATAAATCACTGGTTTCTATACCATATTTATTAAAGGAACTTTGATTCTCACACAATTCAGGGTGACATGGTGAACGAAATTTCTTTTTTCGGCTGTTATTTGATTCATTTTGACATGTATTACAAAAAGAGCGGAGCACTTTTTGGCTAAAAATTTTTTTATTACCTTTTTTCGGAAATTCAATCAATTTTTTAAAAAAATATTAAAAATTTATTTAAAAAAATTCATTAAATTTCCGAAAAAAAAATAAAAAAAATTTTTAACCAACTATTATTTATTATAACTATTAATTATAGATTGCTTTTAAACATAAAAAGTTTTCTGAACTCGTAAAAAGAAGTCTTTTTTTGAGTTTAACCCAGACCTGCCCCCTTAAGAAAAACAAAGAAATGAGCTAAGAAACATTTGAGCTTTAATATGTATATGTATCGTAATGCTGATCCACGCCCACATACACCCTGATAAAAATATCGGATTAGGATGGATTAAATGTAATTCAATTTTATACCATTGTAATAGGTTTGAATACAATACGTAATGATCAAACGGTATTCAAATTTAATCTTTTTCAATGCAGAATAATCCTTATTCTGTTTAATACGGGTTTATAATAGGTTTTTATACTACTGTAATTGGTTTTAATGCGTGTGATCACACAACGAGTTTATACTTTAATCTGTTTCAATTCTGACTAATCTTATCCTATTTAATACAATTTATTTAAAAGGTTTTAACGTTATTGCAATTAGTTTTAATACATGTTATTTATCTGTATGGGTGAACTTTAATCTCTTTTAATCCACAAAATCCATATTATTTTTAATACGAATTTTCTGGATTACTTTGAAGAGTTTTAATCAATATTAAAATTATTGTCAAGAAATCCAGTTTAATTGCACTCTTTTCAATAGGGTATAATGTCAATAATCTGGTTATATTTTAATAATTTTCAATATTTAAAATGTTAATCGGACTTATCCACTTTACAGGAGAAATCCAAATCCCGAACTGCATATTAATCGCTTATAATCTAAACTAATCGTGATCTTTAGTGCCGCTTTTTCCAATTAACCCATTTCTTCCCAAGCGGCCATTTTATAGTCGAAATTTCAAAATTCAGAATCGGAAAGAGCGGACAATTTTACTTCAGAAAAGTGCTATTGGTTATTATTATTTTTTTTCTACCATTTTTAGGCATAAAACCAATCGACTATAAAATGGCCGCTTAGGAAGAAATGGGTTAAGAAGCATTGGTACTTAGAAAATATTTCTCTGGAATATTGGACACTATGGAAGTCTTTTTAATGAGCGGAATTTTCAATGTGATAATGTAATCTAAAGTAATGAAACGTAAAGAAACTTAAAGAATATGTAAGAAAATGTATGAAAACGTAATAAAACGTCAAATATATCCGAAATCCAAAGTTTCTTATGCTTTGTTACGTTTTCATACTTTTTATTACGTTTTCTTATGATTACTCACACTTTTCTACGTTTTCTTACGTTTCCTTACGGTTTATTACATTTTATGATTTCTATAGGGGTTTGAACTAATTAAATAAACATTATAAGCAAAAACAGTTAAGCTTGAGCTTATACCGTTATAGTATATTTTAACCAATATTAGAGTTATAAATACCTGTAAATATGTGCTTTTTGGGTTAGGAGAGCAGTTTTTCTGAAATTTGATGTGTATATAAGCTAAGAACGTGGAGTGGAACATAAATAATGCGAAAAAAATATAAAGCGATTTGTATGACCTATTTTAAGTGTGAAAAATAGCGAAAAAATGAGACCAAAATCGTTTATTGGAGTTTTGAGTATCGCGCACCTTATCAAAAGTTTTGAAAAAATTCAACCAAGTAATTAAGCAAACAAGAAACACAAAAGAATTTGTTTTAATATTATATCACTTCTGAATTAGTAAAAATAATGTTTAAAAGTTTAAAAAACAATTTTTATGTTATGTTTGCCGTTTTCTTGGGCTCCTCAAGGTTCTGAGAGCCAATATGTTCGAATTGGCGTTTTCAAGATTTTATTATGTTCAAAATACATGTAGTTATGATATGAATGTGGAAATTTGTATATAAAAATTATTAATCTTCTCTTTTTAATTCTTTTTTGATAATATTTTTTTTTTACATCGTAGAGTTTTGACTTAAGTAGACTGTATTTTTGGTCAATAATTTTTATGTACAAATTCCCACATCATATCTTAACTACATGTATTATGAACATAATAAAACATTGATAACGCCAATTCGATCATGTTGGCTCTCAAAACCTTGCGGTAGCCCAAGAAATATAGAGGTGTTCATTATGGCCAATCAGAGAGACCTAAAAGTCATAAAAAAAATTACAAATGTTTTTCTTTATATTTTATATAAATTTTCAAATTTACCGAAAAAGAACAGGTATTACATAACAAGTGGCTCATTTTTACCTTAAAATGTATTATCGATTAATTTAAAATTTAAAGGTGCATGTACCCCTTTAAAGAATGTACGTATATTGGTATTTCGAAACGATTTTCCTATGTAAATAACACGACGAATACGTTTGAAAAAGAAGCAGGTATCTGCTCTCTCGCTCGCACTTACGTGCGTGTGTGTACGCGCAGCGCTGTCGTGTCGGCGCAGAGTCACGTGGTACGTCTATCGCAACGACTCGCTCGGTCGCTACAGTTGTTAAAGGTAGAAGGGATTGAGGAACTTCTGCCGCTCTCGAGGTAGCGGCAGTACGACTCGATGAGCGAATCCCGGTCTTCTCTGTCGGACTTGCCGACATTTCAGATGTACAACGCTTGCAATTGCAAGAAATGCTGGATCGAGTATAGACAAAGGGCAGTACCAGAGAAACTAGAGGATGAAATGCATGAATAGGTACGTAAAATGTAAAATACCGCTTTTGCGTCGAATATAGGAAGTTGAACGGAGTGACTAGAGAGCCTGCGAATCCACTTCCTTACATGGATTCTATTCTGCGACAGTTGCAGAAAGTACGCTATATATCTCCAGTATTGACCTGAGAAGTGCATATCAACAAGTACCGTTAGATAAAGAATCACGACACTTGACTGCATTTACAGTGCCAGGTCTTGGCCTTTTCGAATTCTGTTCTCTCCGGTATAGCGTATCTGGCGGGCCCGCAACGTTCCAAGAATTGAGCGACAAAATTATTAGCCCTGAGCTTGAGCCACGAGCCTACTCATATATCGACGATATGATAATAACAACAGAAACTTTCAAAGAGCACTTAATATGGCTTGAGTATCTTCTCTTCAGAATTATCGATGCGAGTCTCACTATCAGTTTTGATAAAAGCGAATTTTGCCGCAGCAAAGTTAGATTTTTAGGGGTTTTCGTGAAAAGAGATGGATTTCGGCCGGATTCAGAAAAGACTGCCACAGTATTGGAGTTCCCTGCTCCAAAAAACCGTAAACAGCTTCGACGATTCCTAGGAATGAGACGCCACTCTATCGCTCGGCCCCTCGAGGAGTGGGAAGTAGTATGGCAAGGGCTCCTCACCTCGAGGCGGGAGTTCCTCCAAGCCCGCTACCGACACCTGGCAGTGTGCGAAGACTTCGAGTCGATCGTTGAACGCCAAGGAGAGGAGGGCCACCGTCTAGGGGCAGACTTTTTCCTTCGAGGCACCGATACTAGAGCGGAACAAGTAGCGGCGGATTACTGTGTCCGGGATAGGCAGCAGGAGAGGCGACGCCTAGAACATGAGGTTGAAGAGCGAGGATCGCCGAGTTCCAGGCGAGAACGTGCCGCAAGGCACAGAGCCTCCAACAACAGCTCGACCAGGCCATGGTCCAAGGTTAAGCGATTGGAGATCTGCCTCCGCCCCAACCGCGGGACAGGCTTCGCTACTGTCACTAGTGTGGAGTTAACCGCGGCCGCGAAGGTCCTAATCGACACAGCCATTCGGGATTCACCCCGAGATAGCACAGGCCAAACCATGCGCAAAGATATAATGCGATAAACGCCTTGGAAATCCCTCTGTCGATAAATAAAGAAAGGAAATATACTTCTTTTGTATTTCTTTCAATGCATCCTTCTTGCACGATTTTATTTATTGATTATTTACTTTTATTTTCATTTACATAAGTATAATATTTCTATATAGTTATTTTTAATAATATTCTTTTTTCTTTTTCTTCCTTTCACTTATGTATAGATAAATAGATATACTTTTTATTCGTCACTATGACAAAATTTACAACTGTATGTACATTTAGTTACAATTAGTTACCATTGCATTTTTCAAAGATGTGGATCGCTATCACAAGTTGCCAATTTATAATCTAACATAACATGATGTAATCAATTCCATCACATACCGTTTCAAGTATACAGCACACTTTCATTCTTGCTTCATTCTTAGAATCATTCACCCTGATTCTTATACTAACACTTCACACTTAACACTTAAAATAATAGACAGAGAGAGAGAGAGAGAGAGAGAGAGAGAGAGAGAGAGAGAGAGAGAGAGAGAGAGAGAGAGAGAGAGGGGGAGAGAGAGAGAGAGAGAGAGAGAGAGATCACGTAATTAATTAAATTAAATAAATAAATAAGTTAGATAAATAATTAAATTAAATAAATAAATAAGTTAGATAAATAATTAAATTAAATAAATAAATAAGTTAGATAAATAATTAAATTAAATAAATAAATAAGTTAGATAAATAATTAAATTAAATAAATAAATAAGTTAGATAAATAATTAAATTAAATAAATAAATAAGTTAGATAAATAATTAAATTAAATAAATAAATAAGTTAGATAAATAATTAAATTAAATAAATAAATAAGTTAGATAAATAATTAAATTAAATAAATAAATAAGTTAGATAAATAATTAAATTAAATAAATAAATAAGTTAGATAAATAATTAAATTAAATAAATAAATAAGTTAGATAAATAATTAAATTAAATAAATAAACAAGTTAGATAAATAATTAAATTAAATAAATAAACAAGTTAGATAAATAATTAAATTAAATAAATAAACAAGATAGATAAATAATTAAATTAAATAAATAAACAAGTTAGATAAATAATTAAATTAAATAAATAAATAAGTTAGATAAATAATTAAATTAAATAAATAAATAAGTTAGATAAATAATTAAATTAAATAAATAAATAAGTTAGATAAATAATTAAATTAAATAAATAAATAAGTTAGATAAATAATTAAATTAAATAAATAAATAAGTTAGATAAATAATTAAATTAAATAAATAAATAAGTTAGATAAATAATTTATTTATTTATTTATTTATTTATTTATTTAACCAGAGTAATACATCGTAATACATGTTGTAGTTAATCTCCAGATATATTAATTATATCTGGAGTAACCCACATCCTATAGAGGTAGTCAGAGCTACCTGTACATAGGTCCGGTGTGTATAATAACTTAATAATTAACTTACAATCTAAGTAAAACTAAAAACTAACTTAAAACCTAAGTGTCCAAGTACATATTTGTCTTGGATAAAGTAACAGTGAATTGTTGATGTTTATAATATATTCGTACTTATCCATTTTTTTAATTTTTTCTTATTATAAATCTTTGATATGTCTAGTATTTTAACATTTATATTAATTGTTGGTAAGCAGTTATAAACTTGTATTGCTCTAATGTGATTACTCTTATCACTTACAGCTTTTGAACATTTTGGTGGTATAATAAGTTTATTTCTGGTTTTGCTTTTAGACGTTAAGTATAAATTCTTGAGTTCATTATAATGATACGATACACATTCATAAGCAAAAATTTGTTTTAAATTTAATGGGTTGTCCTGATTGAAACTATTTTTATTAACAATTTTTAGGATTCTATTCTGAGTCTTTTGAAGTAACTCCAGATTGTTTCTGTATGCACCACCCCAAGCTATATTTCCATAAGTAATTATACTATGAAAAAATGCATAGTATATTATCTTAAGTGTATCAGATTGCATGTATTTTGACATTTTGTAAAGTATAAATAATATATATTTTGTTTTCTTTATTATATATTCAATATGTCTGTCCCATTTTAGATTGTAATCAAATACAATACCTAGATATTTACAATATTCTACCCTACAAATTTTAGTACCCTGTATTTTTATGTTCATATCTTTAGGAACACTATCACAGTAATTGCCAAATGTTATGTAGGTTGTTTTATTTATATTTAAAGATAGTTTGTTCAGAGCTAACCAATTAGCTATATCATCCAAGTACTTATTCATTTTATTTTCAACTTTTTCCCAGGTATCATCAGATGCTATAATTGCTGTATCATCAGCATATGAGATAGTGCTGTCAGTTCTATTTATTAATAAATCATTAACGTAAATTATGAATAGAAGTGGTCCTAGTATAGTACCCTGGGGAACACCTGTGTCTATTGTTTCATATTGACTTTCTGTTATTCCAATTCTAACTTTTTGTCTCCTATTGCTTAGATAATTCATTATTAGTTTATGTGCTTTACCTCTTATACCATAATTATATAATTTATCTAATAAGATAGAATGGTTTACAGTATCAAACGCCTTAGCTAAGTCTAGGAATGTGATTGCTATTGGTTTGCTTTTGTCTAAATTGCTATATATTTCTTTCGTTATATAACTAAGAGCATCTTTAGTACCTTTATTTTTTACAAATCCATATTGATTGTGAGTTAATAGTTTAAATTTATCAAAAAATTCTTGTAATCTTACAAAAACAATTTTTTCTAGAACTTTTGCTATATTTGAGATTAAGGATATGGGCCTATAATTTGATATTTCCATTTTGTTTCCAGCTTTAAAGATAGGTACTACCTCAGCTGTTTTCAATGATTCAGGCCATATTGATTTTTCTAGACATATATTAAATATATGAGTTAATGCATTTACGATTAGATTTGATAGTATTTTCAAAGCTTTTGTTGGGATTTTATCAATTAAATTAAATAAATAAATAAGTTAGATAAATAATTAAATTAAATAAATAAATTTAAATAAATAAATAAATTAAATAAATAATTAAATTAAATAAATAATTAAATTAAATAAATAAATTTAAATAAATAAATAACCCAAATAAATATCCGAGTCAGATTGGGAATACACGGAGATGAACAAAATAATGTATAAACCGATTCTCGAAAAGTTCACTTCTGTGTTTTCTCGTCACCATGTAATTGTTTAAGGTGCCTGCCTAACGCCGTCTTAAATTTACAAAAAATGGCAGGCACCTCACACTGCTTGGGAGCGAATTCCAGAGGTGTACACCTTGAATTCTAAACGAGAAAAGGCCCTTATCAGTGCGCGACCCCGGAACAGAGAGCTCCTTCGTACCTCCCCTACCTGAAGTCCTAGCCTGTTTTTTTTTCAAAAAGGGCAGTAAGATATGGTGGCTGCCGCATGACAACCGCTTTGTAAAGCAACAGTCCCATAAAATACTCCCTCCTCACCTTCAGATCCAGCCAGTCCAGTCTTTCCCTGTAGGAGGTGATATGCTCATCACGCCTAACACCACATATGTATCTCACACATGCTTTCTGTAGACGTTGTAGTCGTGTCTGGAGCTCCCCTGACACGTCAAGAAGAACCACTGAGCAGTAGTCTAAGTGAGGTAGTACCAGTGCACATGCCAGCTGCTCAGTATCTCTGTCGTGCTTGAACGGAATAATTTTAAGCTATACAGAGCTCTATTTACTTTTCTACTGACCGCATTCAGTTGCGGCTTCCATGTTAACCTTCCATTCATCACCACGCCGAGGTTGGTGACTGTATCGACAAAGGGAACGTGTACGCCGGTCTGAATCTCAATGCCTTGCAAGTCAAGGTTCTGAACTTGTTTGATGTTGTGATCAGATCCAAAAATGATCGCTTTTGTCTTGCCGACATTGAGGCGCAAGCCAGCTGACGTTGCCCAGTTCGACACTGCTCGTGCTACAGCCGACATGCGACTGATACCACCACGAAGACCCTTCAGGGTCACTTGTGTGTAGGTTTGCAGGTCGTCAGCGTAAAGTATGTGTTCTACACCATCTAAGTCTAGTGCGTCTTGTAAGTCGTTTATGTACAGGCTGAAAAGCAGGGGTCCCAGGACTGAGCCCTGTGGAACGCCAAGATTGGTGGTTAGCCAACTTGAATCCCCGTTTGTGTTTGTGACGACTTTCTGTCGTCTCCCCATAATATATGACTTAAGCCACAGGAGAACACTCCTGGAGAATCCCATGCGCATCAGCTTACGCAGCAGTTTAGTGTGTGAGATGGTGTCGAATGCTTTGCTAAAATCAAACATCAACAAAATAGTCAATAGTTTTTTGTTGTTGTTAATGCCTGATCTTATGTCTTCCGTCAGTTTTAGTAGTGCTGTCTGTGTACTGTGATTCTGTCGAAAACCAGTCTGCATCGGGTCCAAAGTATTATTTTCTCATAAAAAGTCAGTTATTTGGTCGTATACTATTTTTTCAAGGACCTTAGAAAGGAAACTCAGTAGGGCAATTGGTCGGAAATCTGACACCGTAGATGGGACAGGCTTCTTCTTCAAAGGCGCCAACTGAGCTCCCTTCCAAGTTCCCGGAAAAATGCCACTGGACAGAGAGGAGTTAAAGATCTTAACAATATGATCTCCCACAAACGGAAGAGCCTTAGCCACTATACTTTGGGGAATGCCGTCTTTCCCTCTGGCCTGTGATGAGAAGTGGGCAACAGCCAGGACCACGTCCGAGAAGCTGACCTCTCGAAAAACAAAGCCGTCATCCCTGGCAGTGGTCAGGACGTTGTCAAGTTCTTCATCACCCTCATTTTGGGAGATCGACACCCTTGCAAAGTGGGCATTGAGCTCTTCCGGTGAGAAACCATGAAGCTCCTCTCTTGTCTTTGGCAGAAGGCCCAGAGCCTTGAGCTCTTTCCAGATATCTTTCTTATTATCAATCGCTTAAAAAATTCTATTTTGTAAAAATCTTTCCCTTGTTTCCTTCGTTCGTAATTCAGCTTCAGCTGCAAGGCCCTGATACTCCCGCCACAGTCTGTCGTCTTTGGTCTGCGCATAGCGTCGTCGTACGGAGTCACGTTTTTTGTATAGATGTATTAGTTCAGCATCAACCCATCCATGGTGGATTCGTTTTCTTTTTCGGTGTGAATACTTTTAACGGCGCAATTTTATCTATCACAGCCATGAGGTTGACACTGAGGCACTCTAATTGACTGTCAACACCCGCCGCGGGACCATCGATTTGCGACCAATCACAGTCAGCTAGGTGAGACAGGAGGTCGTCTTGCTGGATCGATTTAAAATCCCTGTAGCTGAAAGATTCAGCCACAGGGGATGCAGCAGTTTCGACCCCAATCTCGACCTCTATGATGTTATGATGACTGGGAAAAGACGCCGGCCGATTGTCCCTGCTCAGTACAACGTCATTATTATTTGTCAAGATCACATCAATCCACGTGTGAGAATCCATTAGATGGTGAGTCGCACCACGATCAATTATTTGAAGGTTAAGATCATCAGCCAACCGCCTAATAAATTTTGCATCGGCTGACGTTCCGAGTAGGTTTGCATTCAGATCTCCCGTAATAATTTTGTGACTAAAGTCTTGCGTATGTATCGTTAGTTTGTCTGTTAAGTCAGAGACCTGTAAAAACGCTACGTGTGGTGGTCTGTATATTAAAGCAACAAAGACGGGGGGAAGGCTGCCCTGCTGAACACTGCACATTAAATATTCAGGTATAAATGGCCTGCCCTCCTGTGTTGTTCGAGAGCTGCATAGTAAATTGGCCTTAAAAGTGTTATGAATGTACAGGACCAGCCCGCCCCCTAGTTTGTTGCGATCAAGTCTAAGTAGTGAGTAGTCGTCGATCTGAATGAGATCACTCCCAACATCAGGGTCAAGGTGCGACTCAGCAACCCCAAATAGATGGTAGGCAGGACGAGCTGAAAGGTGTTGTTTAATCATGCCAATGTGCCCCATCAGAGAGGTAACATTGACAAAACCTGCCCTCAGTCCCTTACAGTGAACCCCCCCAGCAGTGTCTGCGGATAGTCAATTTTTTGCAGCAGTTGACGGAATAACATTTTTATCAATTACGCTTTCTTTATCAACGTTTTTTGTTATATTATTTACGGTTTGTGATGGTTGATTAATGGCATATGATGCCACTATTGTTTGTAAATCAGCCGCAGATGAAAATTCATGAGAGACGTCGCCATTGCGCCTCTTCACCAGGATACGGCCCCCTCTATGCCAAACATATTTAAAATTAAGTCTCATCGCAAGGGCCTTGAGACTTCTATATTTAATAAAACATTCTTTAATTAATAATTCATTTATAAAAATTTTCCCATTGATAATCCCATCCCTTGTGTCTTGGTCAAGAGCTGCAATGTCGACATCTCTAGCATAAAAGCCAGTGATTAGCTTTTTGGCTCGCATTATTTTCTCGCCTAACGCACTGCTGGAAAGGGTAACAACCCATGGTGACCGTCTACGTTCGCCATTTGTATCTGCTGATGCTGCAGCTGTCGGTTCCTCTGCCCGAAGCAGGCGTGTGCCTATTATATCTATTTTTCGTGTTGATGGAAGGACACGGCACAGTATCGCGTGTGCAACGTCCACACGCTTAGAGACATCACCGTCGAAAATGTTAGAAATAATGAGCTCTGTATTACCGCTTTTAATGTTTTTACTGTGCATTGTCCCCCCATCAATCGTTTGCACCCGCGTGCTTCGTGATGCTGCAGTATCATCATTGTCAATATTGTTGTTATTCAATCGACTAGATGTTTATTTCTGCTATTTACAACTTGGATGAACCCGTCATTATTGATATTACAATTGTCATTTGTGTCGCTTATATTACTATAATTGTCGAGTAGATTACTATTTGTAGCAGACGCATTATTATTATTATTATTATTACATTTATTTGTACTTGTCAGAGAAACGGTATTGTTTTGTGTACTGGGGAGCACTGCGATTTGTTGGTATTCAATTTTGTTTAATATAAGTTGGTTATCTTTTTGTATGTTTTCTACATTTCTTTCAATGTTGTTGATAGTAGTAGTATATGCAGAGGTAAAGTCTTCTTTTGTTATTATTTTTCCTATTTTCGTTATTATTTCTTTGATGTCACTTTCAACTCTATTGATTTTATTGGTTTGGTTTTGGAAATCGTTTTCAAAAGTATTTGATATAAAATTATCAATTTTTGTTTGTGATTCAAAATTAGTCTGCTCTAGATTATCAATTTTTTCAAGCAACGTATTATAATTTACCTCTGTATTGGTCAACAAATTGTTCGTGTCGACGTTACTATCGTGTAATTTTTTATTTTTGATTTTTACTCGTTTATTATGACATAAAATAACTTTTTGGCTAATATTTTTGTTGGAAATCATAGTTTAGCACGAAAACATGCTATTAAGTCGAAATAACTTGGTAATAATAGTAATAAGTACTTGTTATCGTATAAAGATAAATCCGAACACCAATATAGAAGTAAATAGTAGCGCGGGCGCTGCGGCTTCGTCTGCTTCTCAAACTCGCCTTCGTGGCGCTACCGCGCCACTTGATACTTATGAACTTTTAAAACAAATTTGCTTTATCGTATATTACGTATTTTGCTAAATTCATCATCAGATATTGACTTATGCATAACGATATAATATACTGTATGACATAACTGACACCTCTGCGAGAAACCAGAATGCCAAATTAATTGTCAGCGTTTTATTTGTACAAGCGACTAATTTGTATCCATAGAGACTAATGTAATTTTCTAAACGTAACTTTTGAACAATTAAGTATACAATTACAAATTATATATGAAAGATGGATAAAATTATACATTTGTAGACTAACTAATATTGTAAAAAATAAAGTTAATGTCAGAATTTGAGAATTATTATTTTAATATAAGAGAATTTATAGTGACTCTTTTTATAAAACTGCGTTTTTAATGGAATATAAATGTTGACATACTGTAAAATTTGTCATACTTACAAACTATAATAGTTAAATTGTATCATAAATTATGTAATTATTGAATTCTATCGATCTCTAAGAGCTATAAGCCTATTTTAACTTCTTACAGAATAAATCACCTCACTTAATTTCGATTGAAGGCATACCATATAATGACAGTTCTTAAACCTCTTACGAATTATTTGTGAGTGCGAAAACCAAAATAAGATAAAAAGTATTAACCCAAGAAAGAACAAAATATAATAATGTTAAAAAAATAGTTTGAAAGAAAAAAGAAAATTAACAAATTAATGTGTGTTTTGCCCGTCACCGTCTAGTGGGCTGGTGTGCTCGTCAGGATGACATAGACACCGACACACTGTGATAAGTCTTTTGAGGCTCATATATATTGATTTTAATGGTAAATTTTACTAGTGAAAGCCGAAAATTGTCTTCCATCTAGCGTTGAAGGATGAATACTTAAAGGCTTATATGTGATCTAATGCCAATTCAATTTAAATAATATTATTCCCGTGCAGGATGTCTCATGAATCAGTCGGGAAAACCGGATTCGATTCGGGCTCCGATTTGTATACCATTTTATATACGATTTCGCTTATAAATTTACGCCCGATTCCGATCCGATTTTCGGATGTTAATCCCCAGTTGAGAAAAAATTATTTATCTCTTTCTCGTGTTCTATACTATGTATTAATTCTTTTTTAAACTAGATTTATTTATAGGAGTTATTACTAGTCCAGTCAAATAAGAGCTGAAATCGACTCTGCGGTTAGAGTGGCTGCATTTTATATATGTAACTTTCGACCCTCACAAACCTTGGTGTAAACTTGCAGAATGGGTTTTCAATATGGTTAACGAGAAATCAATTAAAAATATTTGTCGCTTTTAAGCCCGTACAAGCCTTGTCCGCGCATTACGGGTAAGCAAGCGGTGCAGACGCCGCACTCAAGCGAGCCGTAGCACTATAGATTGTGCTTCGACGTTGCTCTCGCTTCTGAACAAACTATAGCGTCGATGCGCGTGTAGCACGTCGTCAGCGCCTTTTGCTTACCGACAATGCGCGGACAAGGTTTGTACAGGCCTATAAGTGATAAATATTGTTTAATTAATTTCTCGTTAACCACATTAAAAACTGATTCTGCAATTTTACACAAAGGTTTGTGAGAGCCGAAAGTTACATATATAGAAAATGCAGCCACTCTAACGGCAGAGTCGATTTCAGCTCTTTGTTGACTGGCCTATACGGCATAGTGCGTTTCTTACACATAAGAATTATACACGTAATTATTGTGCACAATATAGCATTGGTCAAGTATATCTATATATAATTTGACCAATGCTAAATTGTGTAGAATAATTAAGTGTATAATTCTTATGTGTAAGAAACGCGCTATGCCGCCTATACATGATAATCTGAAACAGAAAAATATAAAATAATTATAAAATAAAAAAATTTGGGATTGATACAGCAATCGATCTGGCGACCTAGAGACTGATATGCTGCTGCTTTAACCACTTGACCGCACCGTTAACGATCACATTTATATTTTTACTTTTTGTAGGTATTTAATGTATTTTATACGATTCTTTCTACGAAAATATTTATATAATTAAAATATGGAATAGCTATGAAGAACGTAAGAAATATTGACACGATTCCTAACTAACTGATGCAATTTTTTGTATATCTTTTCAATCTTATTTTCTCTTTAATTTACATTGATAAAATAAAACAGATACTTCTCTCGTTATTGAACTTCAAATTTATACTACAAATCTTCAGTTAAATTTTTAAATATTTTTATTAATTATGTTGGAGAAAAATGAATTAAAAAATATATAAGGTATAGTTAAATATTTTTATATTTTTTAATTTTTTTTTCTCAAACGGTTAAAAATAAAATTTCATAAAAATTTAAAGAAAATTAATTTTTCAATTAATTAAAAATTTACCGGTAAGCTGTTAAAATTCATTTAAGAGGACGCCAGTTATCAACAGCAGATTCCTACTATTCCACGCATATTTTTTGTTATTTATTTATTTCTTTATTTAAATAATAATAATTTGATTTAGATAAAACTAAAGTTTTTCTTTTTCGTTTGAGAACAATGAATATTAATAAATTATAACGGGGTTTTAGCCCGGAGCAAACCCGTGATATATTAATATATTATTATAGTGGTCAGAGCATGAATTGTATGTGGGGAAGGTAGAGCCAAGGATAACTCGAGAGATTTATTAAAAATACTGTGTATATTATTTTATAATATGGATAGGGTACAGAGGCGTACAGGCCGATGCCCGTGCGCTCCGGCAGGCTAATCGCCGGCAGATAGGATGCCACGAAAAAGAGAGAAGAGATATCAAGAGTATTGAGTGGAAAAGGCACTCACAATTTTTCTCTGCTGCGATGACCCCTGCGCTGTTGCAAACCACCGATCCTGGAATAGTGAACAGGGTGATATATCGGCCCTGGTAATTCGCTGGAGCGAGTCTCGCACGGTTGCTCCTGATCGCACGATAATTCCGAAGCTTGATTACACCCGCGGTACATAGGACGTGCTCTCTCCGAAGTTCAAGCGTCTCTGCCTAATGTCGCGGCTCTCTCCCGTGCCCCCCCCCCCCCCCCGCGGCCTACCTATACTCTCTGTCTCTTTCTCTCTCGTTATTCACCGGCTCCTTCCCTATCTCATGCCGCCGCTGATGATGCCTGTAACATTATAATTATTGTTACATGTTTTCTGTATGAGAGAGAGAGTATGTGACGAGGTACTCGTACCATTACCCGTCACTCACCCCTCCCCCAAACGCTGCTAGCCGGAGGTGTGCCAACTCGACCTCAATCCTCTCTCTCTCTATGAATTAAAAAAAAATGTGAAAAAGAGAAAAGAAAGAAACGAAAATCAAAATTCCAAAGAAAATAATAGTATAATAGGTACGTACAAAAAAAATCCGCGAGTCTTCCCCGTTTTGAACCGCGTGCGTCTAGAAGATACCTCATCTCGAGGAGCAGGGGGTTTTGTGGACCCCTTTGGACTCCCTCGACCTCTTGTAGGTTCTTCTTTCGCGATTTACGCTTACTTCGCGTACTGTAGTCGGTTGTGTCCCTACTCTATTTCTAACAATCTTTGTCTTACGCTGAACTACTACCCGTGTTTGACGCTGCCTACCACGCTTTTTCCTTATTACTAAATGTGCATCGCTTGCACGTGGCTCGTCTTGCTGAAGCTCGAGGTCGCTTGGTCCCTCGCCGTACTTCGACGTATCTTCTACTAGTTCAGCTTCGGAGTCAGAATGCGCGGTGTCCTCGTCAAAATACGGTTTCAAATCTTTCACGAAGATTTGTTCCATCTTGTTTCCATGGTTGTCGGTTAAGTATATTTCGGGGCCCATTTAGCAGTAATTCCTTGTGGCGCACATGAAAGAATGCGATTACGCCGCAATACTTTCTGACCAATAGCGTATTGCACATCTCGCCGCTTACTATTATAATATTTAGCCTGGCGGTCTTGCGCTTTCACCGAATTCTCTGCTGTTAAATTTCGCACTTCCTGCAGTTTATTCATGCGCTCATTTCAATTCTTTAACGCAGCTGTCTCTGCTTCATGCGCTGCGGTGAGTTCCTCTTGCCGTCGCATCGTACTTGTTTTTAAACTCAGTTCCATTATCAGAGTGGAACGTTTCCGGCACTCCGAAGCGTAAGAAGATTTTCTCTCGGAGTTCCCTTTTAATCGTTTTCGCATTTGCTTTGCGAATGGGGATACACTCCACCCAGTGCGTGAAAAGGTCCATGAATACTAATAGGTATTCATGTCCGCGCGGTGTACGAGAATCAGAGCCCATAATATCTCCAGCTACAACTTCCCACAGCCTCGTTACTATACGCCGGCCCATAAGTCCAGCAGGTGCTAGTTGGACAGCTTTACATTGTTGGCATACTGCGCAGCGATGCACATAGCCTGCTATGTCCTTATAAATTGACGGCCAATAGTACAGCAATGCGATACGCTCATAAGTTTTGGACTAACTTCCAAGCGTCTTGGTCCTCTAAGAGATCTTCGATCGAAGGATCTGACCGATAATAATACAGTCGGTTGCCAACTATCTTCCAATATGGATGTTCAGTAGGATTGGTGCGGACCTTCGCTTTTATTGCCAGATACCAGGCATCACTAGTATCCTCATCTGGACAACTGACTGATGAAACTGGTACCTCTGACTCATCCTCGTGCATGCGAGATAATGCGTCTGACACCCAGTGTTCAATGCCCTTCCTATACTCTACTTCGAAGTCATAGGCAAGCAGTTCAAGAGCCCATCGAGCTAAGCATCCTGTGGGGTTTTGGATACTTCGGAACCAGCTTAGGCTTTTGTGGTCTGTAATAATCTTGAAGTGGTAGCCTTTTACATAAGATCGGAATTTTTTTATGGCCCACAGTACTGCGAGACACTCGCGCTCAGTTGGTGAGTAGTTCCTCTCAGCTGATGTTAACGTGGGGCTAGCAAAGCACAGCACGTATTCCATTCCCTCACTAGTTTCTGTGAGCACCGCACCGAGACCAGTACCGTTAGCGGCCGTTTGTACGACGAACTGGTGGTCAAAAGATGGACTATGCAACACAGGAGCAGATGCGATAAGCGGTTTAACCTGTTCAAACGCCATCTGCTGCTCATCACCCCATACATACTTGACATTTGATCTAGTCAGATGGGTAAGCGGGTCCGCAATCGTGGCGAAATCATTCAGAAATTTCCGGTACCACGACGCCATGCCTAGAAATCGCCGTAGTTGTTTAAGATTTTTCGGAGCAGGAAACTCCAACACTGGGGCGATCTTTTCTGGATCCGGTCGGAATCCATCTCCATTCACGAGAACCCCCAAAAACTTGACTTCGCTGCGGCAAAACTCACGTTTCTCGAAATTGATGGTGAGACCCGCATCGATAATTTTGCAGAGAACGTACTCAAGCCATATCAAGTGTTCTTCGAAAGTTTCTGTCGTTATAATCATGCCATCCATATATGAATATGCGTGTGGCTCCAGCTCTGGACCTATAATTCGGTCACTCAATTCTTGGAACGTTGCGGGTCCGCCAGATACGCCATATGGGAGAGAACAGAATTCGAACAGGCCTAGGCCTGGTACTGTGAAAGCAGTCAGGTGTCGTGACTTTTCGTCTAACGACACTTGATGATATGCACTGCTTAGGTCGATACTGGAGATATAGCGTGCTTTCTGTAGCTTTCGCAGGATGGAATCCATGTAAGGAAGCGGATACGCAGGCACTCTAGTCACTCCGTTCAACTTCCTATAATCGACGCAGAAGCGGTAAGAGCCATCTGGCTTACGGACCATTACCACTGGGCTCGACCATTCGCTATGGGATTTACGAATGACCCCTGCATCCAGCATCTTATGCAGCTGAGCATGCATCTCTTTTTCCAGTTTCTTAGAGACGGGGTAGTATCGCTGCTTAATAGGTCGCGCAGAACCCACATCAATTTTATGTGTGATGAGGTTAGTGCGGCCCAAAGGCACTTTGCCCTTTCGCAACACGCGGTCCAACATCTCTTGTAATTGCAGGCGTTGCACATCTGTAATGTCGTCAAGCCCAACGGAGGGGACCGGAATCCTCTCCTCTACTCCTACTGCCGCTACCTCGAGAGGAAGAAGTTCCTCAATCCCATCTACTTTGAGTTTATTTTCCCGAGGTAGGATGTATGCGTTGAACGCTCGCTTGAAATCAACCCCGAGAAGACATCCTTCAGGCAACTTGGGTAGTATAACGACCTCTAAATGACGTCGTATATCGCCTATCACGAATGGCAAATCGACATAACCGATCACGGGAAAAATCTGACTGTTAGCCATCCGTACGCCTGGTCCGTTACTGGGTGTAATCTTTTTATTGCATGCGGCAGCGATCTGCAAGCCTAGTGGTCCAATACAGGTGCGTGCGGCACCTCCATCATGCAGTGCACGCACTTGGAATCCACCAACTCCCACTTGCATCCACCAGAGAGAGTAGTCTCTCTCTATGCGAGGGGTTGACTCCTCTGAAGCGCCATTCACATCCTGAGCTACTATGGATCCTGCCGCCGTTGCGATCGGTGGAAGAACTGGCTCATCTTGCGCTTGTGCTTCGCTGGTCTCATTAGGGTGAGTCGGCGAGGTCCTTAAGTTCGCTGCAGGGGCGGTAGAGACCTGTTCTATGCACCCCCTTCTCTTTTCCCGCACACTCAGGACACGTCCTCGTCGTGTATCCTGGTCAGCTACAGCCCCAGCAGAGAAGATGGGACCGTGGCCCAGGAGTCTTGTCCTTATTTTTATCGCTGGCTGGCTGGCGTGTGGGACTCCTTCTTTTCGGACTGCCACCCCTTTTATAATACGGCCCTTTATATCTTACAGGAGCCGATTTTTGTGCTGTTGCTTTTTCTGCAGTTAGTGGTGGAGCTTTCACGGGGGCACTCAGAGTCAGCTATCTCAGCTTATCCTCGAGCAACTTTTCAATCATAGCTGAGATGTCCTGAGGCGAAGTTTGCGATATCGCTACCAGACCTGGAGCGTTGCGCTCAATTTCTCCTCAACCAACTTGTCAACTTTCTGGGACCAGTCGGTGGGTGCACTTTCCGCAATTGCAGCCAGACTTATTTTATAATAGTTGGTCGGTGCGCGTTGCCCTTTATATGCCAATTCCGGCAACAAGCACTTATCCGCTGGAGGTGGCTCCTTTCAGTTCCGCCGCACCTCCACGACAGATTCTGCCTGCCACGCCAACCGAATCACGGTGTCAAAATCCGTGATTTGTTCTTTACTCACGATCGTTTGCAACTCTGGCGACATATTCTGATAGATAAGTTGCAATTTTCTTTCTTCGTCTCAAGGCACTTCAAATTTATCAGTGTACGAGAGTAGGGAAAAGATATAGTCCGTAACTGGTTCGGCAAATCCTTGAGTGCGCGCTGTCGCTTCTGTCACTAACCGCTGTTGATAACGGCCATCGACTCCATAACAGCGTCTTGCCATGTGTGCCAATTCTTTCTAGACTGACGACACCATTGGAGTGCTGCTCCTTTCAGCAACTCTGTCATGGCATTCAGGAAGTCCTCGTCCTCTATGCGGGCTAGTATGCGGCACTCATTGACGCGTAGCAAAAATTCTTCTATACTGCGACCGTCTTTTTCACCAGAAAACTTGATGTTCCAGGATCGAACTGTTTTTCCAATATCATTAACACGATGACTAGCAAATGTGTTATTTTGCGAGGGTCGCTTCGTCTCAAAGTACTGAGACACTCCTCTCCCCCCAGACTCTTGCCGGGTTGGGAGAGTTTGATTGCGCTGGCGAGCCCTCGCTGAATCTCTCTCTGATGTTTGCTGAAGAAGTGATCTGAAGCTTGGAGTGTTTGCATTAAGTGCTGATCCACCCACTCTTGCCGCTTCTCCTGTTTGTGCCCTTGGGTTCTCATATTGCTGGTAGTCCTCGTCATAGTGTAGGTCGAATGTGTCCTGAAAAGCGACACTCTTGTTGTTTTTGGGCCTTGCTCCTCGCCCGTGATGCGTATTCGTTTCTTTGTTACTTTGCATGATTTCAAATCGCAACCTTGTGCTCGTAACCAGTTTAGCAACATTCTCTTGCAGTTCTTTCACTTGATTACTGTACTCCTGCACCACTACCTGTGTGTTTGTCATTTCGAGTGCCACGACTCTTGGAACGGGGTATGACATGCCATTCGATAACGTCACCAGTACCATATTTGCGTTTCCTTGGGCATTCGCAGTTTGTCTCGTACCCGTTGAAAATATTGTAATCGGGTTACTAGTCTTACTCATTCTCCCTGAGCCAGTTGCTGTGGTAGTTGTGGTCGTACTTTTAGTACTTGTTACTGCTAGCATGCTTGTTGGTGCCGTGGTATGAATTGCCTCTATTCCCCAGAGTGACGGTGGCAATGGTGGCGGTGGTGGTATTGGTATGCGTGTTCGTACAGGCAGTTCATACGCTGGTGTTGTGATTTCGCCAGCTGGTGGCGTGTGGTTCGGTGTTGTTGTACAAACCGTCGCTGTCGCCTCTGATCCTGCTCCCACATTATTCCGTAACACACCAGTGTTCATTTGTCCATTCTCTTGGCATGTCGCCAACGACATGTTCAAGGAGCTCGTCTGAGTAGAGCTGGTTGATATTGGAACAAAATCGTTTGGTAGGCCCGTACATCCTCGGTGACTTGCGTAATATTGCTGCCTTTGCAATATTTCGGCCTGTGTTTCATTGCTGAACTTCGCATCTTGTAATACTTCATCGAGCTTCTCTTCTCGACGAGTTTTCTGTTCTTCAATATCTGTGCTGTCTAAGCTATCAACGAAGTCGGTTGCTATGTACTCGCCCCGCAAGCGCCTATATAACCTATCGCTTTTCGCAAATTGCGTGCCATCACTTTTTAATTCTAGTCTGTTTAGAAAAACATCTAACGTTTGTCCATCTAAACGTAGAATCCACGCTTGGATCTCGGTTCCTACCGTTTCATCAAAAGTAGTGTATTGATTCGCCATTTTCTTGAGTTTTTATTTAACTCTAAGTTTGTAGGAAATTAAATGTTTTTAAATTTAAATACGAAGAAATTAAATTTTAAACACAAGTTATTAATTCAAATATTTCAGTTAATTAAATCAAATAATAATTGTTTTAATAGGAACTGTTTTCAATCCAAAATTGTGTTAATCACAAAAAGTAATTGTTTCTTTCAGTGTATTTCCGAATTTGTGTTATATTGCGTAAATCGCTTATCTAACAACTATTGCCTAGTAATTATTAATAATAAAAAAATTTATAATCAAATACAATTATACCTAACACTGAAAGAATACTATTTGTATTCAACCTCAATTTGAATTAAAAAACTTGTTTAGATCGCTGTAAAAAAAAAGAAAATATTTTAAATTTCCGCAATTTATCTAAAATCGCGAAAAAACGGTTTTAAAATTTTCTGCAAAAAAGACAAAAACAAAAAAGATTTTTCCAAAAATTAATTAATTACATAATTAATTAAATAATAATATTATTTTACTAAAATAATTAAACAATAATAATGTTAGTTGACAACAGTAATTGTTTATATAAAGAACAATTATGCCAAAAACAGAGCAATACTTAAGATTATTAATTAAATTAATAAATCATTGTTTATACATACAAAATTACAGTAATATTATTTTTAATCAATTAATTAATCAATACGAATATTTTGCCCACGCAATTGTTCGGCGGTTTAGTCGCAGCTAAATTGCCTACACTACACTGCGGCTACACAGACACGCACCTATACAACTATTTGTATTGTATACAGAACAGTCACTGTAGATATGCTCTATATCGATACTACGTTCGCTGAACTTTTATATACACGCTGCTACAATATCAGCGCATGTACTACCAGCCTGTATTTTTCCGTACATCAGATATACGGTTACTAAATTAGCTATGAATAAATGAGCAATTAAATTAGCTAGTAAACGAGCAAGTGGTCAAAAGTGTTATTTTATTTACCAAATTATTTATTTAACCCTAAATTAATTTTTCAACAAAAATTTTAATTTTCAACTGTCGAAAATAAATGTAACCATAAATTAAACACAATAGTTTGTGAGTACTTTACGTTATTGCTCAATTTACAACCTAAAAATTTTTAATAATTAATTTATTTGTAAGCACTTCAAAATAAACGGAAATTTTAAAGACAACCGTTACATTTACTTTTGTCACCAAAATAAGATGTTGATATTATTTATGCGAATTCGTTTTATATATACCAAGTCAATACTCACTATGATTTTATCAAACTTGACACATTATTTTTCCAAACCTTGCAAGAGTAAGAAAATTTTAATAAAGTGTTTAAGTTATTTATGCGATTTCGCTTTAATCATTCGAAATCTAACTTAATGTTATACTTTACGAGGTCTGTCCCAAAAGTATCCGACCTACCTCGATTTCTCGGCGCTTCATTTATTCTTTGTCATCCGAGGGGTGGCATCCTTCAAAGTAGTCCCCATTTGATTGAACAAGACGCTCATATCGATGTTTCCACTTATTAAAGCACTCTTGAAAGTCAGACTTTGGAATCGCCTTTAGTGCATTCGTCGCATTACTTCAACAGTCTGTTTATTGTCGAATCGATGTCCTTTAAGCGGCATTTTCAATCGAGGAAACAGCCAAAAGTCGCAGGGAGCTATATCAGGACTGTATGGAGGCTGGTGGAGCTGCGCAACACTGTGTTTCAATAAATACTGCTGCACAAGGTTTGATGCGTGTGCTGGAGCATTGTCGTGATGAAGAAGCCAGTCACCGGTTTCCCAAAGTTGCGGTCGTTTTCTCCTGATTGCATTACGTAATCTTTTCAAAACTTCAATGTAGTACTCTTTATTGATTGTCTGGCCTGTAGGGGCATATTCGTGGTGCACAACGCCCTCATAATCGAAAAAAAACAATCAACATTGACTTGATGTTGCTTCGACTTTGACGAATCACTGTCAACAGATGTGCGGCCACTTTTGAACCGCCTATACCACTCTTTTATTTGTGTTTTGCCTATACACTCATCTTTAAAGGCCTTTTGCAACATTTCAATAGTTTCCGCACAACTTTTACCGAGATTAAAGCAAAATTATGCAAATTCGCTGTTCGGTTCGTTCTGCCATTTTTAGCAATAAGCAAATTGCGACGAACGCAAAAAAGTCGTTGTAAACAAATACACGCTGCGCGGGAACTAAGGCGTTTCATCGGTATCTCAGGCTACTGACGAGAAGGTTAGGAGTTGCTGGTAACGTTCGTACCCTCTAGAGGTCGCATGAGTCTCTCCGCGCGAAGATATGAACGTAGGTCGGATACTTTTGGGACAGACCTCGTATTTTACTCAAACAAACAGTTTATGATTAAAAAATGTTTTGTATATTATTAATTGTTAAAAAAATTTTGATCACTATATTTTAATTTAGTATTTGGTACAAAAACACTTTGACAAACACATTTGTCCACTTGCGAGAGATGCTTTTACAACAAATTGTATTCGCATACGTTCCCTTACACTATAAAACTATTTAACAGCAAGTCATATTTTCCTCGTATCTTAAATACGATGTACGCATAAATCGAGCAGCCGTTTAAATTCACTAAAACGCCGAAATATTATTTAATTCCAGCCTGGCTCGTACTCAGAATTTTTCAGGGTCCGCCGAGATTTGTTTACCTTTTGCGCGTGAGAAATCGCATTTCAGTCGCAATATACTCTCCGCGCAAAATCCGTATATACGGCTGAATCGAATATTTTTCGACGCGCGCGTTCACAATATACGCCGCGCAAACCGCACTATACACTATATCGCTAGTTTTTCAACTTAACCCCCACAACTCTGTGAGTTTTTCCGGAGGGCGCCAATTATATATAACGGGGTTTTCGCCCGGAGCAAACCCGCGATATATTAATATATTATTATAGTGGTCAGAGCATAAATTATATGTGGGGAAGGTAGAGCCAAGGACAACTCGAGAGATTTATTATAAATACTGTGTATATTATTTTATAATATGGATAGGGTACAGAGGCGTACAGGCCGATGCCCGTGCGCTCTCGCAGGCTAGTAACCGGCAGAGAGGATGCCACGAAAAAGAGAGAAAGAGATACCGAGAGTATTGAGTCGAATAGGCACTCACAATTTTTCTCGGCTGCGATGATCCCTGCGCTGTCGCAAACCACCGGTCACCAGTGTAACAGTGACCAGGGTGGTATATCGGCCCCCATAATTCGCTGGAGCGAGTCTCGCACGGTTGCTCCTGATCGCACGATAATTTCGAAGCTTGAGTACACCCGCGGTACATACAACGTGCTCTTTCCGAAGTTCAAGCGTCTCTGCCTAACGTCGCGGCTCTCTCTCCCGTGCCCCCCCCCCCCCGCGGCCTACCTATACTCTCTCTATCTCTCTTTCTCTCTCGTTATTCACCGGTTCCTTCCCTATCTCATGCCGCCGCTGATGATGCCTGTAACATTTGAATGATTATTACATATTTTCTGTATGAGAGAGAGAGAGAGTATGTGACGAGGTACCATTATCCGTCACAAAATATTATAGATCCCAAAAAGAAACATATATTAATTTGTTAATTTTTTTTTAATTTAAACCTTTTTTAACATTATTATATTTTGTTCTTTCGTGATTTAATTCCTTCTTTCTTCTTTTGGTTTTCGCATTCACAAATAATTCTTAGAAGATTTAATAACTGTCATTATACAGTATGCCTTCATAAAATTGGGTTATAGCTCTTGGCGATCGATCGAATTCAATAACTACATGTAGTACCTAAGGAGCGAGCATTTGTATTTTATATTTAACTGGAGTTCCCAGTCAAATATAAAATACAAATTTCTTATTTAAATATTTAAGTATCATAAATTACTCAATATTTTTATAAAAGTACAAATAAATAATATACATATAAAGTAATATACACATTAGATATTAAGAAGAGCTTTATGATTCAAAGATACTACGTGCATAAAACGTTTTGTATGCATAAGTACGTATGTACTTGATTATAAAATCGAACTAAACTATTTTAAATTAAATAATTTAAAACAAGACCAAGACGAGTCCAAGACAAGACCAATAAAGTATTGAGTATTGAGAAAGACCAAGACAAGACCAATAAAGTATTGGGTCTTAAGTAAGATCAAGACAATATCAAAACAATACCAAGATGAGACCAAGACGACACTTAAAATTTTTAATTTCTTCGAGACCAATGCGAGATTTTCAAATATCTCGTCTTGGCTCGTTTTGGTGGCAGCTCTTTACAAAAATGAAATAGGGTTTGAATTAAAGCTTTCGACTTCCTAATATATGAATCGAAAGGTGTGCCGAACCTTCGTTTCTTCGGCAGATTTAGGGGTCGTTTTCCGCGTGCGCGCGCAATTATCTTTTTATTATATAATCGAATAATGGTGTAGGTGAATGAGTATTAACGATAGCAATTGGTGTGCTAACTCTCTCCCACCCACGAGCACCTGTCACACCTTTGACAAAGTGACATTTATGATCTGTTTTCTTACGTCATCAAATACAAGAATGAAATACGGATTAAATTGAAGCTTTCAACTTCAAATCGTATCTAAAGTATAAAACAAAAAAAATTTAATTTTCAATTTTGCAAATTCTCAAAATCGTGTTTTTTTAACAAAAAATCTTTGAAGTATTTCTAAGATACATTAATCGAAAGAAAATTACGTCTATTTAACGAATAAGTACATATTTTTAACATATCAAGCGTAAAAAAACCAGTAACTAAATTATTTTTCATTTAAAATTTGTTTTATTATAATCTTTTATTATTTAAAATAAGCAAAACGTTTCGACAATTAGGCTCCAAAATCAAATCAGTTCTATGTTGGGTCATATCTGATATACCTGCAGAATTTCATCCAGAAATGCGGTGGCCTTCAAATTTATGGAGACCATGAAATTTTTTCCACTTACAAACATGCATATACACACACACTTCAAAATTGTATTTCATTAATAAAAAAAAAGAGTTTGAAGTATTTCTAAGATACACCAAACCATAGTTCGGCAAGTATTCAACCGCAAAATTTTGCGAATACTTTGCATATCTTGCGAAATAGTCAATTTCGAAAACTTGAATTTATAAATGTCTCACATGAAAAAAAGAAATAAATTGTTCTAATATGAATTTCTTTATTCTATAACATTAATTTAAATTGCTATATTTATTTTTTATTAATAGCTCAAAAAAGGTGAATTTATTTAATTGATGTGTCTTTTATTGACCATAATGAATACCTCTTGATCACAGAATTCACTTTGTCAAAGGCGTGCCAGGTGTTTGTGGTGGGTGGATCGTGGTAAGCATACCGATTGATTCTGTTAACGCTCATTTGCGTGCTCCATTTGGAATAAAAAAATTCATGCATTTAATGACATTATAGATAAGCTGATGATAAAACACACCGAAAGTGACTGTTTTTTCCCATGGTAGGCAAATTAGATTAGACACACGCGGTGAACGTTGTACATCTATTTCTATACTTTCGTATAAAACATGAATTTTTCTTGTATAAGATGACGTAAGTGTCTTGGTGGTTGGCTCCTCACCTGTATTCCAGCTAACATAAGAACTGTGAGTATGATACAAAGAGTCGTGCATTATTTTCTAGATACGTTCATATAGTCCAATATCATGCAGAGTGTATACTGTTAAGCGTCTCATCACTTTAATAGAAGAACAATGCGCCATTTTAATCTAAGTTTGCGACGTAGCATTGTCTATCACATTGTCGTATATTAATAAAATAACTTCTTCAGTATAAATATTCAATAAATCATTGTGTATCAAATCTGTTTGAGAAAGCATTCTACTAAAGCAATTATGCGTATTACATACATGTAGCTCAAGGTATTACCATCTCCCATGCGTCCCGAGACACACATTTCTTTAAGTCAGATTTTGCCCCATTAGGCTTGACTTTTCCCTTTCATTAATAAATGAATTAATAACATCTAGACTTTATATGCTCTTAGTAGGGCATGGTATACTTTGTTGACTAACAGCTTTTTACAACTATCGTAGGTAACAGTAATATGCATTTCAAAAATTTAAAAATCATAAGTTAAACAGTCATTATTTTAACAAAAATATTCAAAATGCAGCTTTCAAAACTCAACATGAATAGAATTTTTTATTTGCGTTGCATTACAATAAGTTTATGAAATAAACTTGGAGAAAATTTTTATAAGTCCATTCCATGTAAACCAAACAAGAGTTTTAATGAAGAAAAATAAAAAGAAAAGGTTGATCTCGAGCTTGATGATAATAAAAAGAAATGAAAGCTGAATTTCATTTAGATCATAATAATTTATTATTTCTAACAAAAATCGTTTATTAAATAGATAGTACTATTTTCAGATATCTGAGTAACAGAATACGAATCGCTTCGAAAATGGCTGAAGCTATAGTTTCGAGTACACTGATAAGCATCTCGAGGATAGTGTTCTTACCTTTAAAGGGCGGTAGCCAATTTGAGGGCTCAGTTAGCGGCTTGATCTGATAGTAGAGCGTCCAGAAAGTCGTATTTGATGCTGCGAAATATGATCCCATGTCGACGACAGCCCTGTACTCCGGGATCTCCTGGAACTCAGGCGTCTGATTGAACGCATACCAGGACATCGGTAGTTTCTGCTCGAGACACATGAGTCCGTGATTAGGGTCGTAGATGAACTTCGTCTTGGCCTCTCTGTACCTGCTCTCGGCCTGCAGCGCCGTCTGGCTGATATCCATCAGCTTCGAGTGGATCAGCCTCACAGTACTTTCTAGCTTCGCCCTGACTTCAAAGTACTTGTACAGGTAGACCGTCCTGTCGTAAACTTGCTGAACTTTCTCCAGAGCGTACTTGACCGAGGGCAACTTTTGCAGCTCCTTTAGTTCGCTGATAATCTCGTCGACGACGTCCTTCAGCTCCTTGCCAAAGGGCACGAACGCGAAGTAGCGCTCTTTAACGAACTGGATTATTGAAGCCGAGTACTTCTGAATGTTGGTGATGATATCGTTGGCCTTGATGTCTCGATAGAACTTGTCGATGTCCTGCGTGAAGTTGGAGAACTGATCGTAGTATGGTGAGGTAATGAGTTCGATCTTACGATCGTAGAGGAAGTTGAAGAACTCCTGAACGGCCTTCCAGCCAACGGTTTCCAAGTAGTGGGCCAGTCGGATGAAGATCGGCTCGATGTGCATGAGGAATCGGTGCCACTACACAATCAGATAAATATATTAGATTTTAAAATTATACGAATGAGAAACAAATTATATATCAAGCCTTTAATCTGCGAACACGAGCGCGGACCTTTGAAATACTATAATTTTTTTAAACAGCTCTCTTTTGTTTCAAAAATAATTTTCATGCCCTGAGAGAAGAAAGTATTTGTTTCAAAGTCGCAGCATTAACTATTAACTCGCGAGGCTTTTAACACGTTAAATACATATAACTTAACAGTTAATGAATAATTACTTGCGTGCTTTGAATTATGATAAATACATATTTCTTAATAGTAGGCTGCAGCTTACTAGTATTAAATAAATTATGTACCTTTAGTACACAATCTAGATTATTTAAATTTCATGAATAAGCTCGAATTAAAATAGTAAAATAAAACTAATATTCTATTTAGAAAACATTATAGTTTAAAATATTTCTATTTTTATATATGTACATAGTTATATGTCGAAATTAAAGAGACCTTCAATGCACTATATTTTATATTGACTATAGTTAAATTTTGAACACTGCTCGAGCTTAGAAAAAATAACCTCGAACACTGCTCGAGCCACCTAAGCTTCGCAGCAGTTAACGGCGGCAGCAAGCAGAGCCGTAAATAAGGTATAAACTGTGTGTCCTTAATATTATATTGGCTTGATTGTAAAAAATGTCAGTTAGCTTACCTACAAGAGAAATGAATTACTATATATGAACTACATGTAACGCGAGTGTAATGTAGCAAGACTATTACAGATCAGTGCTCGATCGAGGTTCGACTGTATGACCTATTTCTTATCAACTTTTATTTATGTCAAATTTAATGTCTAACAATATTAAATTTGAAAGATATTATTAATTTGTATACTTCATATTAATTAATAAAATAAGGAAACTGATTTATAAATAAAAATACAATACTTGACAATTTATTAATCGATTTCATTAATTGCTTTACCGTTCATTTGAGATTATCGGAATTAGTAAAAAATAGAAATATTTCAAACTATAATGTTTTTTAAATAGAATATTAGTTTTATTTTACAATTTTAATTCAAGCTTATTCATGAAATTCATAATTGAACGACTTATTTTGGTAATAACATATTTCTTTTAATTTATATTGTGGGTAACAATAAAACTTATACTTGCCAAAATTTTACTTTTTGGAAAGGTATTTTGTATAAAGATTTTACAACTTTTGTTTCTTGGTTGGATTTAATTCATAAAAATCAGAATTAAATAAAGTACGTTTTCTTAAATTCATTAAATGTTTTGCAGTATTATTTGGAATTATTTAAATATTTAAAGTTCTTATTGGTATAGACTTAAAATTAGGTATACAATGTTACTAAGTTCCATTTTTATTATACCTCCATGTCCCAAGCATATACGTAATTCTTAAAAATTTATGAAGAAATTCAGATATCATTGTTGAGCCTTGAGATTCGAATATATAATATAAATTTAAAAAATTCTTTTTTACTTTTCTCAGCTTCTTTGTGGTAAAAGTCTTTGTGTCAAACCATTCAAATTTTCCGCCAAAATCTTTAGTTTCAAATCTTTAATTGAGATATGAATAATTAATTACAATAATTAATAAATAAACCGAATTATGAAAAACCAAAACATCTTGCCCTTTCTTTTATATCATTCTATCACTGTGTTAAGTTCAAGTAAAAATATCATTGCAGTTATAAATGGCATTTGAACGAAATTTTGAATCACCTTTCGTGGATCTTACATAAAAAAAAATCTTACATACATTTTTACTTGAAACTTTGCACAGTAGTAGATAATTACAAAACGAAGGGCAATGATCTAGTTTTTCATAAATCTGTTTATTTTATTAATACACCCCAGCGTAAAGTTAGTACTTCTTCCCCGCTGAGTTCGCAAACAAGTGCTACATTAATTCCCGCCCCCACTCGATTCCATTCCTCGCCTTCGGATCGGGCACAAACAGTGTGTGCCACCGGGAACTAGAGTAAGGTAGGGGAGTAAATATGTAGCACTTTTTTCCTTCTCCTGCGGTAAACGAGTAATACTTTACGATGGGTATGTTAAAAAATCGTATATTGCACGCGAAAATATAGTGAGTCAGCGATTACCAGCGTGTGTGGCGCCTTTGTTCCACTCGGGCACCGAACCACGTGCAGGCATTTACTGGCTCACTTTATTCCCTAGGTGCATAATATTTTAGAATTATCAGGTCGGTAAAGTAGGCAGGATAAAAATTGACTTTGATACTCCCTTTACCTGATTATCCATATAAACTTAAATTACATTTGCCATATTGTAATTCTGCAATTTTTGTACTTATTGTAACTTTTTATAAATTTCTATAATTTCTTGGCATTTTTTGATAATTCTTTGTGACATCGTCTAAATTCAGACGAAAAGTTACAAGGAAAATACAAAAACTTATGAAAACTTGCAAATAATTACTAAAAGTTACAAAGAATTACAAACATTTATAAAGAGTTACAAAATGTCACACTGAGTTTTAAAAATAAATATACAATCTTGGTTTGTTGCGACTGGTCATTAATAAGGAAATGAGTTTACAGTGTGAAAGTGATTATAATAATAAAACTGTGATTTAAAAGTGTAAATAAGTTATTGTAAACAGAAGGGTTGAGAAAACTTTATTTGTAAATTATTCACCTTTGATGAAAACATCTATTTATCATTTTTATTATTTAATAATAAAGAAAAAAAGTTATTTTGAATTTTAGTAGTTTTTAAACAATAGTGTAACAAATATTATACAATGTTTCATATACTAAACTGTCTTAGAATAAAAAATTAAATATCAAATTTTATTTTTTTTTTCATAATAAAATATATAAATAACAAAAATGGATTGTGCAAGTTCTGTATGAAGTTTAAAATAATATCAAAACATTATTAGAGTAGTGAAATATACAAATTTTGATTAGATTTACTTTTTAGAATTCAGATTGAAATAGATTTTTACAGATTTTGGTTGTATTTAAGATAAGAATATATTTAATAAAAGTTAAAATGATGATCCGTCAACTAAACTTTTGATCAATATGTTACAATATTTTAGGACTAATTCAGATATATTATGATATTAATCAACGTGGGTAATCATTCTGATACATTCAAACATTCCACTTTTTTATTCTACAAACAGTCAAAATTTACAAATAATTTATTTTAATCTTCTTTTTAAAAATTTAACCTAGCCATATTAATATTTATATCTCGATCATCATACTCAGTGTACCACTAAAATATTGTTTAGAACTTAATATAATAACTCGTCATTGTATTCATGATCATGATAATCGAGATGTGAATATGAATATTGTCAGTTTCCATTCTCAGATTAAAAATTTTTGTTAGGAAGTTACAACACATTTTAATTAGCAGAGTAAAAAAGTGTACTTTGAAATATCAGAATTAAACTTTTGTTTGAACGTTGTCCATGTTCATCGAGAACTTAGAAAACTAGAATAAGTTTTGTATAAAATGAGCGTAAACAATATGTTTAGTAAATTTGAGACTTTTGATAACAGTCGAAGGTCAAAAGTCTGTCACGCTTTCCATTGTTCTTAGCCTAGAAACAGTCAAAATCTGTAAATGCATATTTGAATCTAGATTCTAAAAAAAAGCTAACTATGTTTATATTGCACTATTATGCAATGTTTAATATTGTTGACACTGCCACGAAAAGCATCATAGCTGCAGATCACGAATTTTGATGAAGTTGTGCAAGGTGTTTCTTGGTACCTAAATATGATGCTCAGTACCCAGTTTGATCGCTTAAACTACTGTGCAGAAGATACAGTGTGTCTCATTATTATATGGCTAGTATGACTACCTATATACATATAATATTTTTAATACTGCATATACATATGACCAATGCTAATGTTTTTAGTTGTATCTTGGGTTTTGGAGCGTATGAGACCAAACTACGGGTTTTGGGCTTCATTATTAGGTACCAAAGGACATTTCACGACAAAAATCACGACTCTAAGGTATAATTTTCTCCTTATGAGATTATTCAGGATTCATTCCAGTTTGCTGAATTATTGATTTATATATAAACAACATTTTAAAATTAATTTTAATTATGATTAATTTTATATATATTTCAGTTATGTGATATATGTATATAACAAAGTAGTAGAAAAGACAGAAAGTTATATATGTATCAGAGAAAAGTAAACGGAAGTGTGGAGTATAAAACGAAATGAAAGAAACTGAGCAAATACTGACTAAATTATTATCTCTTAATCAAATACCAATAGACTGCACATTTGTTAATCAGAGTTTAGATAATGATATTTGAAAATTTTGAAGAGGTTAAAAAGCACAATGAGACGTATATTAGGGCGTCGGAGCGCCCACCCAGCTTCGTACCGTTTTACACTTATACTTGTCATCGGGTGCTATCGCGCTATATGTTTTTGAGTTAATTTATTTTTTATTTCTTAACCAACACGTAACAATGAAATTAATTTACAAAAAATAGTAATAATAATAACAATAATAAACATGTAAATTTCATTGAATAATTCTTTTGATACTTATTTAAACATAAGATATTATAAAATAAATCTATTTAAAAGTTGAATAATAATATAATAGTCATTCATAATTATGTAAACAATTTGATTATTTAATACTATTAAATAAAATGAGTTATAAGGAAAAGAACTCGTGAAGTTTCGAATTTGAACTCGTATGAATTGATGCTAATTTTTCATCTTTTAGGATAATAAGTGATATATTAATTCAAATAAAAGAAGTTTATTTAAACACGAATATTTGCGAAGAAAACAGCAGCCCGTGAACATCGACAGCTGAGGACAACACGTGGACATAGGGCGTGTAATTGGGCCTAACCTAATACTATGGAGAATATTGAAGACCAGGGGTTCGGGCGCTCCAAATAGAGTTGCTCCTTACGACTCTTTCAGGGAGTTTTTGAGGAATAATTCCGAGACAGAGAGAAAGAGAGAGTGAGAGAGAGAGAGAGAGAGAGAGAGAGAGGAAGAGAGAGAGAGCGAGCGCTCCTCCCTGGAGTTTTTATAAATAACTCCAAGAAAGAGCGCTCCTTTCTGAAGTTCTTAAGAATAACTCTGAAAAATAACGCTATTCTCTGGACTTGTTAAGAATAATTTATTAAGGGGACAGGCCTGGGTTAGACCCAAAAAGAGACGTTTTCTTACAAGTCCAGAAAACTTTTTATGTTTAAATGCAATCATTCTGAAAATATTTATGCTATAAAACACAATAATATCTTAAATTTTGCCGCTGTAGAACCTCAAAATATTGATCTAGCACGTCTCAATAAATCAGTTTTCAATACCATAGTTATTAAAGGAACTTTGATCCTCACACGATTCGAGCTGACATGGTGAACGAAATTTCTTCTTTCGACTGTTATTCGACTCCTTTTGACATGCATTGCAAAAAAAGCGGAGTAATTTTTTGTAAAATATTTCCTATTATTTTTTTTCGGAGATCCAAACAATTTTTTTAAAAATATAAAATTTTTTTTTCAAAATATCTATTGGATCTCCGAAAAAAAATTATAAAAAAAATTTTAACTAAAAATTGCTCCGATCTTTTTGTAATACATGTCAAAAGAAGTTAAATAACAGTAAAAAAAATTCTTTGTTCATCGTGTCACTCCGAATCTTGTGAGGATCAAAGTTCCTTTAATAAATATGGTATTGAAAACAGTGATGTATTGTGACGTGCTGGGTCAAGATTTTGAGATTTTATAACGACAAAATTTAAGATATTATTGTGTTTTGATAGCATAAATATTTTCAGAATGATTGCATTTTAACATAAAAAGTTTTCTGGACTCGTAGAAAAAAGACTCTTTTTGGGTTTAACCCAGGCCTGCCCACTTAAGAGTTTGAATGAATCATAAAAGAGTTATTTTTCAAGCATTTTAATGAATCATTCTGAAAAAGAAGGCTTTCGGAGAGAGTTATTCTGTAAAAGAAAAACAACACAATAATTACGACCATACTTGCACGATTTTTGCGTTTATTATGCCTCTAAAGCGGGTGCGAAGCGGCAGTTATTGTATTATTTGCATATATTACACATTTGTGTGTATGTGTGTGTGTATGTGCGCACGTGCGTGCATGCGTGTGTGTGTGTGCATGTGTGTTTGGTTGCGCGCACGTGTGCGTATGCCTATGGTCCAAAACGACCGGCATGAGAAAATAAAAATGGTAAGGTTAACTATGATAGAGGATATCATAAATAATTCTCTTCACCCGTTCGAGTCTTTGCTTTTATCGTAAGTATGTCATCACTATATTACAGTCTATGCATAGTTTCTTAGGTATAGCTAGGCTTATTTGCTACTAACATTTACGTAGATTGAAATTGTTTGTATTCAGAAGTAAGTTAAATATATTTAATTTCAATATTATTTGTTATCAAATAACACTTTTTAAAGTATTAATAATTTTTCCCTTATTATCATTAATACTTGAGTTTTCAATTATACTAATATGACATTTATTTATTTAAATATATTTTTTTTAAATAAACGTTATATTAGAATAATAATAACAAAAAAATTGTTTTTTGATTTATAAAAGAAAGTTTAATACTTTTTAAGGGAGGAGAGGAAGCGAGTGACAAATAGAAAGGTGGGGAGAGAGAAAGGGGGGAGGGAGGGAGAGAGAGAGAGAGAGAAAGAGAGAGAGAGAGAAAAAGAGAGAGAGGGAGGGATGGAGTGAGGGAGGGAGGGAAGGAGGGAGACAGATAGATAGATAGATAGATATACTTTTTATTCATCAGAAGACAAAATCTTACAAATTCATGTACATGTAGTTATAATTATAATTAAAAATATCAGTCGATTTAATATAATTGTTATCTTAACTTTCACTTATTGCATATTTCTTATTAAAATAATAATTCACTTTATCAGTTCATCAGTTTATAAAATTTAAATGTAATGAACTAGTCACAGTCAAATATCACAGAAAACGCTTCGTCAAAAAATAATAATACATAGAATAAAAAATAAATACAATAGAGATAACATATAAATATAAAAGAATACATACACATACTTTGCTAAATCTTTGCGTATACTATCACGTCTAAATTTAAAACACACTCATTCATAACACTTTAACAATCACGCTAATAAATACATTCACACCTAACTAACACTAAACATATTTAATAAATAAATAAATAAATTAATAAATAAATACGTCGAATAAATAAATAAACAAGATAAATAATTAAATTAAATAAATAAATAAATAAATTTAAATAAATAAATAAATTAAATAAATAAATAAATAAGTTTAAATAAATAAATAAATTAAATAAATAAATAATTCAAATAAATAAAAAGCCTAAATAAATACTCGACTCGTTTTTTATTTCTGAACATACTCTTCACCATGTAATTGCTTAAGGTGCCTGCTAAACGCCGTTTTAAATTTACAAAAAGATGGCAGGCACCTCACACTGCTCGGGAGCGAATTCCAGAGGTGCGCACCTTGAACTCTGAATGAGAAAAGGCCCTTGTCGGTGCGCGACCCCGGAACCGAGAGCTCTTTCATACCACCCCTACTTGAAGTCCTGGCCTGGTTTTTTTCAAAGAGAGCAGTAAGATACGGTGGCTGCCGCATGACAACAGCTTTGTAAAGCAGCAGCCCCATAAAATACTCCCTCCTCACCTTCAAATCTAACCAGTCCAGTTTTTAGAGAGAGAGAGAGAGAGAGAGAGAGAGAGAGAGAGAGAGAGAGAGAGAGAGAGAGAGAGAGAGAGAGAGATAGAGAGAGAGAGAGAGAGAGAGAGAGAGAAAGAGAGAGAGAGATAGATAGAGAGAGAGAGAAGAGAGAGAGAGAGAGAGAGAGAGAGGTGGAATGCAAACAGAAAGATCCTACTAGCGCAGCAAATTCCCACGCACACTTGGGACTAGTTAAATCAGCATATCGCGTATATCGTTCATAGATATAAGGTTCGACGGCGAAAGTAAGCCTTGCGTGGGCTTTTTTCATCTTGGCAGGATCGGTGAAATGTAGACCGCCGGACGGAGCTTCGATGGTGTCCCATAAATCCTGGATTTGGAGATAAGCCTTCATGGGTATCGACCATGACCGGTAATTGTGTCGGCCGGCTGGGTGGTCTATCGGTCACACAGTGCTTTTAAACACCTACTTTATTCACTACAATATGCACAGGTGTAAGAGGGTGATAGTTTTTCCGTAGTACGTTCCCGTCTCGTACCGAGAGAGAGAGAGAGATTTTTAGATTTTTAGAATTTTATAATTTATTTCGGCCCTGGGAATAATTAATCCCATGAGGCACATGGATCAAAATACATAATTATACAAAAAATAAAATACATAAATAAGTGCAAGTAGAATAACATATTATATCTATAATCGCTTGTAACGAATTATATAAACATTTATACCTATGTATATGTATATATATATATATATATATATACGTATATATACGTATATATATACGTATATATATATATATATATATATGTGTGGCTCTTTGGCTAATAATATAGTGCAGACATACCAATCAAAAGAGTAACAAAGGAATAACAATAATAACAATGGCTTATCACAAATTTTGCGAAGGGTCAGACTCGACATCACGATTTGTGAGGTGGTTGAGTAGGAGGGACTTTACGGTCTGAAGGGATGTGGTGGCATAAGGGAGGGAGGTAATATTGTTAGGTAAACTGTTCCAGAAATAAGAAGCAGCTATTGCGAAGGAGTTGGCATACAGGGTGGTTGAGTAAGGGTGGATGAGAAGAGGTTCAGTACGTACCTGAGCTGACCTGCGGACTTCGCAATTGGCAGTAAGAACTAAATTGTTCTTGAGGTAGCTAGGACAAGCCGTTTTGAGTATCGCAAATGTCAAGGCACCCATGAAGTACTCACGACGGGCCTTTACCGTGAGCCACCCTAATCGTTTACGATAGGGGGTAACATGAGCCATCCAGGGAATATTACCATAGACAAAGCGAGTGCACGCATTCTGCGCACGCTGAAGTCTCAGGTCCTGTTCACCTGTCAGGCCATGGTAAACAAGGCAGGCATAGTCAGAGTGGGGGAGAATGAGCGAATGGACTAATGATTTGCGGATGCTAAATGACAGGGCACGCTTGTGGGGGCATAAGCTCCTTAAAGTGTGGAATACTTGCTGGCAGATGTGGGATACTTGCCTGCCCCAGTTAAGATTAGGAGTCAACCAAACGCCTAAGTTTGTTACTTCTTTTACGAAAGGAATTGTCATGCCATTGACGGAGATTGCCACCCTCATCAACAACAGCCTGGCATCTGTCAGCAAGATATGAGATGAACCACTGTAATGAATGATCACTAATTCTAAATGAGCGCAACTTATGGATTAATATGTGGTGAGGAATCCTATCAAACGTCTTGGAGAAGTCAAAAAGAATTAATATGATAAATCGAGAATTATTCTGCTTGACGCGGAATGAAAAGATTATACTTTTCGATGTAAGATATTAGCTGTTTTGACAAAATCTTTTCTAGGAGCTTGGAGCACTCCGACAGCCTCGCAATGGGTCGGAGGTCTGACACATCAGAAGAGGATGGAACTTTGGGGATTGGAGTGATTAGTGTCTGACGCTAAAGCGTTGGATAGGATGCCCTAGATATGGATGAGTTGAAAATGGTAGTTAATGGTTCAAGAATAGATGGACAAGAAGTTAAGAGATGCTTAATGGTGATGCCGTCAAGTCCAAAAGTCTTGGATTTAGCTGATGATAGTGCTTCCTTGACATCACTGAAGGTGATGGTAGCAAATGTAAGTAGTGGAATGTTAGATAAGGCCAGAGGAATGATTGGCAAAGGTAGTTGAGGGGATGAATTGGATGCATTCGATATAGATGCGAAGTGTGCATTGATGCTGGCATGAGAAAAGAGAGAAAAGAGAGAGAGAGAGAGAGAGAGAGAGAGAGAGAGAGAGAGAGAGAGAGGAGAGAGAGAAACAAACGCCTGCAATGCTTTAAAACATATAGTGACCCGTGCACTTTGCGTAGAACTTGCTTCAAGTACTTGCCCTGTTAAGGGTTGGAGTGATCCATACGCCTAAACTTTTTACCTCACTCTCATATGGGAGCTGCAGGCCCTCAACGGTGACCCTCGGAATTATGCGAGGATCAAGTTGCGTGGTGAAGAATTGACTTCCCAGGAGCATAACTTTCGTTTTCTTTAGGTTGAGCTGCAAGCCATTGGCTGCAGCCCAAGTGGCGACAGCAGAATCATCGCGATTTATCGCTTTAATGCCCTCGGACTGTTCAGATGGAAAGAACGAGTGATAAATCTGCGTGTCGCCTGCAAAGATCATGTGCTTGGAAACGCTTAAAACCGAGGATAGGTCACTGATAAAGATGGAGAAAGGCGGTCCAAGCACACTACCTTGGGGAACACCACTCGTCTCCTTGAGCCAATCAGATATGGAACCGCTCTCGTCAATCACGGCCTGTAAGCGGTCGTGGAGATATAAGTAAAACCACTTCAGTGCATGATTGGAGCAGCTCATAGCTCGAAATTTTCTAAGCAGGCGTGCATGCGGAACAGTATCGAAAGCTTTGGAAAAGTCGAAAAGGACGAGTACTGTCACTTTTCGTTATCGATTGCTTCGCACACATCATCCGAGACTATCAGGAGCGCAGTCTGGGTGCTGTGCCCTTTCCGGAAGCCTACCTGGCACGAGTCGAGAAGAGAGTTATCCTCGAGATATGATGATTATTGATCGTGCATTTGTCTTTCTAGTATTTTAGAAAGTTCAGGGAGCATTTCGATCGGCCTAGTGTCCCATAAAGTTTGTGGAGCACTGACTTTAGAGAGCGTCTGAAGTAGGGCACGCTTCCAGGTAGCTGGAAAGATAGCACTTGCAATTGAAGCATTAAACACTGACATGAGAGTCCGTAGGAGTGTGGGAAGCGCGACCGAAATGCCATCACAGCCAACAGCTTTGGATGACGCATTTTGAATGGCAATAAAGACTTCACGTCCAGTAACGGGATGAGATGAAAACTGCAGATTTTCGTGTGGGTTGACAGGCATTGTGTTTGACGCCAGAAGATCTTTCCCTCAAGAAAACACAGAGGTTTCTGACCATTGGCTGCGGATTACTTAGCGCTTTTTTGGCTTCCATTGTCTTGCTCCATAGTTGATATACTATATATCGGCTTTGGCCATAGCTGGCGTATAAAGACTTGCAACTTGCCCCCTGCACCGAAAATAGCGTTGCATTCGAGGCCGCTTAGCCTGTCACTGTTATTTAAGACAGCGTCACGTTTAGTTGTTGATGAAAATTTGAATACAATTGCGAGATAGTGCGGAAAACAGGACCGACCCGAGGAGGACCCAGTGGTCTGAGGACTACACACATGAGATATTAGCAGAGCTATTCACTGCCAGAGACCAGTCGCGACAATCAATTACGAAGTTCTGGAGGTGTGGTAGCTCGACAGCTGTGAGCACTCTCTGAATTACTGCGGCATTAGAAATCGAGGTCCCGCGTGGAATGCCAGATACAATAATTTCGCATGTATCAATTATGGCTTTATTGAGGGCGAGAGCATTTAATTCTCTCTTAACAGACGCGAGAGCTTGCTTGTTACGCTGCTGATTTTTCCTAAATTTGAGCACGTATTTGTCAAACTTATTTGAGTAGGCTTTGAACCAAGCCGGTGGCTCTTCGTCTGCCATCTCCACGTTCGGATGATTGTTTACAGGCGGCGCAAAAATGTTCGATTTGAGTTTGCAGATCTGATGCTGACACGACGGTGTTTAGCAATTTGCGTAGTGACGGATACGCTGGAGATAGACTGCGTTTTGCGGTCGACGTGTCAAAAGGAGATGACGGTTGTGGTAAATCTTCATGTAGTGAAGAGTGAAAGAATTTGCAAACGGGGGTGGATAGCGTACCCGGGAACTACTTGAGCTGGATCACGTCAGCTGTTAGTACTTGGAACTGTTTGCTGGATGAATTAGCAAGTGGCAAGGATTTAGATTACGAACAGCAGTAGACTGATGTTGACGTGATATATACCAAGATGCGTTGCAGCAATCCGCGTGGTATAGCTTTAGGCATGCAGTGCACTGCAAAGAATCGGTGAATTTACGTGATATTGAGGTGTTGCACGTGGTACAATTGCTCATATTCTAAGTACACACGGTATCGCAAATTAACAAAGAGCTGCGACGAAGGATAAAAGCTTATCAAATATTGTGTTGATAAGTTATCGATTTTTCCATAAGCCACGTATAGTGATTGAGCAAAATTGAACACTGGGACCAACCGTTATATCACATTGAATCACGTATGCGCTAAGGATGATTCTAGAATTTCAAAGGGGCGATATAAAGTAAAGAACAATTGAAACACTAATGACGCACACAAGAACAAAACTGACCTTAAGAATTAAAAGCGCATATGACACGCAGACGGAGACACTTAATATTATAAGATGGATAGTCTTGAGAAAAGCGCCATACGCAAGTTTATCACAGGACTGTAACGTCACTTTACGGCTATAGTGAGCAGGTAAAAAAAAACCGTAGGTAGACAGCACTTAGGGTAGCTGCGCGGGTGGCAAGGTCTGTTTAGCAGCTCAAGAGTCCTCAGGACAGGCGTCAATTACAGCTGTGGTGACATAGGCAATATGTCTAATGGCGACGATGGATTCTCTCAAGTACTTTGTTCAGACAAAAATAAATCTCCTTGACATTTGACGAACACGTCCATCTAACTCATCAGAGAGAGAGAGAGAGAGAGAGAGAGAGAGAGAGAGAGAGAGAGAGAGAGACAGAGAGAGAGAGAGAGAGAGAGAGAGAGAGGGGAATGAAAATTCCATTGCTACAGTACAATCTCTACTTATTTATAACTTTATACTTAGTTCTATTAAGCAAGCTTTGCGTATGCATTAATAATAGTGGTTCGTGTAATATCTTATGAGCCATTGAAATAATTAGTAATTTTAACATCGTTTTATAAATTTAAGCGCAGATAGAGAATAAATCAAGGGAAATTTACATTACTCTATAAATACTTATTTTTAAGCATAGATTAAATAAGTGATAGGTATTTTACAAAACTATAAGAAATACATATATAATATTATAGTTTTTAGCAAATATAAATAAATAATAGTACAATAACTGAATTTAGTATTGAAATAGTTCCACTATATAAAAGTATGTTTAGCATAGAAAAGAACATTATCACATTATACTTATATCCGTGTTTATACAAGTGCAAATAGTTATAAGTAAATGACACACATGTTACAAACAAATAAATGTCAATTTAAAGTTTAAACTATAGTGTTTAAACAGTTATGTAATAATGAACGATCTTCTCTCACTCTCTAACCGAACTCCTCCCTCTCTACCCCTACTCCGGAAAAGAAGAGGAAAGGATCCACCACCGAAAATCGATAGGAAAAGATAAGAGGAGGGGCTTGGAAGGAGGCCCTGGAAAGCCATCGCTCTCCCTTTGTCTGCCGGTCCATCGCGCAGAGCCAATTAAGGGTACGCTTTCCCGGTTAGGCCAATGACAGTGAGGCCCGATTTTCTCCTCCTACGCACGAGAATATAGAGGGCTAGATCAGAGAGAGGACCGGAGGACACGAGCCTCCAAAGCTTCTTCTCAACATTCAGTCTCAGTCGAGGTGCATCCTAGAGCATCTCGACTGCAGCAATACCCAACTCAGCAAGCTCAACATTCAGTCCGATCTCAGCAGCCTAGAGGAACAGCAACCATCATCTCAACTACTCACTTGGAAGCCAACCCCAGAAGACGACGCCAACCGCCAGCTCCAGTGTTTAAGTCGAGAGAGAGAGAGAGAGAGAGAGAGAGAGAGAGAGAGAGAGAGAGAGAGAGAGAGAGAGAGAGAGAGAGAGAGAGAGAGAGAGAGAGATAGATAGAAAGATAGATATACTTTTTATTCATCAAAAGACAAAATCTTACAATTTCATGTACATGTAGTTATAATTAAAAATATCAGTCGATTGAATATAATTGTTATCTTAACTTTCACTTATTGCATTTCTTATTAAAATAATAATTCACTTTATCAGTTCGTCAGTTTATAAAATTTAAATGTAATGAACTAGTCACAGTCAGATATCACAGAAAACGCTCAAAAAATAATACATAGAATAAAAAATAAATACAATAGAGATAACATATAAATATAAAAGAATACATACACATACTTTGCTAAATTTTTGCGTATACTATCACGTCTAAATTTAAAACACACTCATTCATGACACTTTAACAATCACGCTAATAAATACATTCACACCTAACTAACACTAAACATATTTAATAAATAAATAAATAAATTAATAAATAAATACGTCGAATAAATAAATAAATAAATTAATAAATAAATACGTCGAATAAATAAATAAATAAATTAATAAATAAATACGTCGAATAAATAAATAAATAAATTAATAAATAAATACGTCGAATAAATAAATAAATAAATTAATAAATAAATACGTCGAATAAATAAATAAATAAATTAATAAATAAATACGTCGAATAAATAAATAAATAAATTAATAAATAAATACGTCGAATAAATAAATAAATAAATTAATAAATAAATACGTCGAATAAATAAATAAATAAATTAATAAATAAATACGTCGAATAAATAAATAAATAAATTAATAAATAAATACGTCGAATAAATAAATAAATAAATTAATAAATAAATACGTCGAATAAATAAATAAATAAATTAATAAATAAATACGTCGAATAAATAAATAAATAAATTAATAAATAAATACGTCGAATAAATAAATAAATAAATTAATAAATAAATACGTCGAATAAATAAATAAATAAATTAATAAATAAATACGTCGAATAAATAAATAAATAAATTAATAAATAAATACGTCGAATAAATAAATAAATAAATTAATAAATAAATACGTCGAATAAATAAATAAATAAATTAATAAATAAATACGTCGAATAAATAAATAAATAAATTAATAAATAAATACGTCGAATAAATAAATAAATAAATTAATAAATAAATACGTCGAATAAATAAATAAATAAATTAATAAATAAATACGTCGAATAAATAAATAAATAAATTAATAAATAAATACGTCGAATAAATAAATAAATAAATTAATAAATAAATACGTCGAATAAATAAATAAATAAATTAATAAATAAATACGTCGAATAAATAAATAAACCAGATAAATAATTAAATTAAATAAATAAATAAATAAATAAATTTAAATAAATAAATAAATTAAATAAATAAATAATTCAAAATAAATAAAAGCTTAAATAAATATTCGACTTACCTCTGTACATTCTCTTCACCATGTAATTGCTTAAGGTGCGTGTTAAACGCCGTTTTAAATTTACAAAAAGATGACAGGCACCTCACACTGCTCGGGAGCGAATTCCAGAGGTGCGCACCTTGAACTGTAAATGAGAAAAGGCCCTTATCGGTGCGCGACCCCGGAACCGAGAGCTCTTTCATACCACCCCTACTTGAAGTCCTGGCCTGGTTTTTTTCAAAGAGGGCAGTAAGATACGGTGGCTGCCGCATGACAACCGCTTTGTAAAGCAGCAGCCCCATAAAATACTCCCTCCTCACCTTCAGATCTAACCAGTCCAGTTTTTTCCTGTAGGCGGTGATATGCTCATCTCGCCTAACACCACATATGTATCTCACACATGCATTCTGTAGACGTTGTAGTCGTGTCTGGAGCTCCCCTGACACATCAAGAAGAACCACTGAGCAATAGTCTAAGTGAGGTAGTACCAGTGCACATGCCAGCTGCTTCCTCAGTATCTCTGTGGTGCTTGAACGGAAAAGTTTTAAGCTATACAGAGCCCTATTTACCTTTCTACTGACCGCATTCAGTTGCGGCTTCCATGTCAACCCTCCGTCCATCACCACGCCGAGGTTGGTGACTGTATCGACAAAGGGAACGTGTACGCCGGTCTGTATCTTAATGCCTTGCAAGTCAAGGTTCTGAACCTGTTTGATGTTGTGATCAGATCCAAAAATGATCGTCTTTGTCTTGCCGACATTGAGGCGCAGGCCAGCTGACGTTGCCCAGATCGACACTGCTTGTGCTACAGCCGACATGCGACCGATACCATCACGAAGACCCTTCAGTGTCACTTGTGTGTAGGTTTGCAAGTCGTCAGCGTAAAGTATGTGTTCGACACCATCTAAGTCGAGTGCGTCTTGTAAGTCGTTTATGTACAGGCTGAAAAGCAGGGGTCCCAGGACTGAGCCCTGTGTAACGCCAAGATTGGTGGTTAGCCAACCTGAATCCCCGTTTGTGATTGTGACGACTTTCTGTCGTCTCCCCATAATATATGACTTAAGCCACAGGAGAACACTCCTGGAGAATCCCATGCGCATCAGCTTACGCAGCAGTTTAGTGTGTGAGATGGTGTCGAATGCTTTGCTAAAATCAAACATTAACAAAATAGTCAAGAGTTTTTTGTTGTTGTCAATGCCTGATCTTATGTCTTCCGTCAGTTTCAGTAGTGCTGTCTGTGTACTGTGATTCTGTCGAAAACCAGTCTGCATCGGGTCCAAAGTATTATTTTCTCGTAAGAAGTCAGTTATTTGGTCGTGTACGATTTTTTCAAGGACCTTAGAAAGGAAACTCAGTAGGACAATTGGCCGGAAATCTGACACCGAAGATGGGACAGGCTTCTTCTTCAAAGGCACCAACTGAGCTCCCTTCCAAGTTCCCGGAAAAATGCCACTGGACAGAGAGGAGTTAAAGATCTTAACAATATGATCTCCCACAAACGGAAGAGCCTTAGCCACTATACTTTGTGGAATGCCGTCTTCCCCTCTGGCCTGTGATGAGAAGTGGGCAACAGCCAGGACCACGTCCGAGAAGCTGACCTCTCGAAAAACAAAGCCGTCATCCCTGGCAGTGGTCAGGACGTTGTCAAGTTCTTCATCACCCTCATTTTGGGAGATCGACACCCTTGCAAAGTGGGCATTGAGCTCTTCCGGTGAGAAACCATGAAGCTCCTCTCTTGTCTTTGGCAGAAGGCCCAGAGCCTTGAGCTCTTTCCAGATATCTTTCTTATTATCAATCGCTTAAAAAATTCTATTTTGTAAAAATATTTCCCTTGTTTCCTTCGTTCGTAATTCAGCTTCAGCTGCAAGGCCCTGATACTCCCGCCACAGTCTGTCGTCTTTGGTCCGCGCATAGCGTCGTCGTACGGAGTCACGTTTTTTGTATAGATGTATTAGTTCAGCATCAACCCATCCATGGTGGATTCGTTTTCTTTTTCGGTGTGAATACTTTTAACGGCGCAATTTTATCTATCACAGCCATGAGGTTGACACTGAGGCACTCTAATTGACTGTCAACACCCGCCGCGGGACCATCGATTTGCGACCAATCACAGTCAGCTAGGTGAGACAGGAGGTCGTCTTGCTAGATCGATTTAAAATCCCTGTAGCTGAAAGATTCAGCCACAGGGGATGCAGCAGTTTCGACCCCAATCTCGACCTCTATGATGTTATGATGACTGGGAAAAGGCGTCGGCCGATTGTCCCTGCTCAGTACAACGTCATTATTATCTGTCAAGATCACATCAATCCACGTGTGAGAATCCGTGAGATGATGAGTCGCACCATGATCAATTATTTGAAGGTTAAGATCATCAGCCAACCGTCTAACAAATTTCGCATCGGCTGACGTTCCGAGTAGGTTCGCATTCAGATCTCCCATAATAATTTTGTGACTAAAGTCTTGAGTATGTATCGTCAGTTTGTCTATTAAGTCAGAGCCCTGTAAAAACGGTATGTGTGGTGGTCTGTATATTAAAG